>JACJUY010011499.1:12620-25204 GCA_014220935.1 Platorchestia sp. MABIK
CTTTTCAGGAATTACATAAAGGAGGATTGCCATTTACTCTCATGGCTTGATCGGATTCACAAAACTTTTCATGAAGTACATAAAGGAGGATTGCCATTTACTCTCATGGCTTGCTCGGATTCACAAAAATTTTCAGGAAGTACATATAGGAGAATTGCCATTTACTCACATGGCTTGATCGGATTCACAAAACTTTTCATGAAGTACATAAAGGAGGATTGCCATTTACTCTCATGGCTTGATCGGATTCACAAAACTTTTCACGAAATGTATATGGGAGAGATAAAGTGAACTGGATGGAACTGGATGTAAAGAGTGATCGCAGAGTGATGAAAATCTGTAGGCGAAATCCAGACGGCCATCACGATAGACCAGCAAGAATGCAGACGCCGCCCGTCGAGATCATCCATCATGAATCTTAATCCCATTTAATGATGTATTACTTTTTCAATGTTTATATACCCTGCTGCTATAATTTGTGAATGTTTATTGTTGTTCCAGATACTGAAGATACTGAAGATGAGTCTAGTTTTTACTCGAAAGCTCTATTTTTATAAAGAAGACTTCATGAATGATGTTTTTACCCTCCTTGATTATTCTGTTCTTATGAATCTTAAAGTCCATCAAAATGCAGTTTTGCTACGCAGTTAAGAAAGAAATTCAGACGAGGAGATTGGCAAGTGGCGAGTGGCAAATGTGTGCCATTTTCATCTGCAAAGTGTTCTTATTTTGAGGAACAAGTAAAACTTCGTCAAATTTAATTTTAAATATTAAAGATAAAATACCCGATAAATAGTTAGGTATTTTGTGGGATTGATAAAATGATATTGAGAGCGGAAACTATCCACGTCTGTTCACATGTATTCAAAATGAGACTATACAAACAATCTCATGGTACATTCACTCAAAGAACATCAGTTTTAACGTTGCCTGAGGAGCGAAAATTGTTTCTGTTTGGAAGTTTTTCTTGAAAAATCGTGCTAAGCTTTTGACAGATCAAGAGGTATTTACCTTTGGAAATGAAATCTTTAAGAAAGATTATTTTTGCGCACGTCATCACGATGCTCAGAACCATTTGACCTTCTTGCCGCCTCGTTCCATGTTCTTCAACTTTTTGAAGGGAAGTTAATGCCTATTTTGATCTCTCCGCCTCGTTGTCAGGAAATGTCAGTTCCAGCAAGCAAAATTGACGAGTTACCGCGAGTAAATTTCCAAAATTGCCGCTGTTCAATGGAGTTACAGCTTGAGAGCCCGAGTGGGAAGAGGGGTCGAGAAATGTGTGAATGATGAACGATTTGTTTTGTAGACGATGGGCTGATATATAGCGCCAATTAGCAACATTGCAGACACATTTCCTTGGATTTCATTTGTTAAAATTGCAGCTTTTATTAATGATGTTTGCTTAATTAAGTGGTCATTCGTTGCAGCATCCGGCAAGTAAAGAAGAAAATTTCGATGAATACCTTTCTATTTAAATATTCTGAATTGTGTTGGCTTCTCTTTTGATCAAATGGAAAGTAACTGAATGTTACCATTTGTAAACGAAGGGGAAGCATCAACCATAATGTGTTTAAAAATATATTCGAGCGAATGAAATTAAAAGTTACACCCTCCTCCAAATCCAAATGGCCAAAAAAGTAGAAAAACAGAATGCAAAAGAAAGAACAAAAATAATGGAGAAATATGTTATTCCACATAAAAGGAATATTTCAATTTGATCATAAAAATCGTCACTTCGTTTTCAGCCAAGTCTAGAATGAACTATTAAAATTTTAATTTTTTTATGGAACACGAAAATTTCAAGAAAACTTGGTCAAACAATCAAAGGTTAAAAGAAAATCTCTACGACTTAAAATTTAAGAAACCTGTTGTCGAAAAAGTTAAAAGCAATTTCACTCGTCGACATGTGCTCAGCTGGTAGCTGAGAGACGGTTTGTTTTAAAAAAATGAATAGAAAACCTTTTATTTTAAATTGTAGAGCTTCAAATTACCCATAATTACCAGTTTACAAGATGCTGCGTGATCCCTCACAGGAGGATAAAGTTGCAGGTCAACACAATCGCCACGTTTCCGCGGTAGTTAACGGATGGTTTGGCTATAGGTTGTCAGTAGCAAGTTTGGGAAATCGACTGTCCTGTCAAATACATTGTTTTCTTTCCTAAGAAATATGAAAATGGAACCGCATGGTAACATTGCACCTCGTATGGGAACAGTTATTTTTTAAAAAGGCCACGAAACATGAAATGTCATTCATATATACCAGTACGTGAATGTATATATCGTCCACGTGCCCAGCTTTGTGTTCAGATTCACGCCATCAAGGTTGATTTGCCATGCAAATGTTTTTGTGAGGTGAAGTCGACAATCTTCATTTAAGAAATGAGGTTTGACAGACTTTGGTTTTGAACAAGCATTGAGGTTAGAGCTTTGATTTTGAGGAAATCCTTGACAGACTAGCGAAAACCGTATGGGTTAAAGCTTTGATTTTAAGCAAATCATTGACAAACTAGAGAAAAACGTATGGGTTAGAGCTTTGATTGTAAGTAAATCCACACTTGAGGGCAAGACAAACTAGCGTGTAGCAGTCACGCTAAATATCGGGTTATCCCACCACCGTTGATTTCTTTTTTCGTAAAAATAAATTTCATTATTTAAATGAAATTGAAAAACATTATGACAATTTTTCCGTTACGCTTCCGTTACGAAGAAAGTTTCCACATGGCTCCGAGGGTTCCCTCCTATTTTGCGAAACGTTAAATTGTGCAGAAGTTAAGTTGATGGGTCAGGTTTCAAAGAGCTTTTAGCCTTCACTGTAAGAGTTATTTTTGGAAATTTAGAAATGCACTCGTCAGTAATGGTGTGCAAACTGAACTCTACCGCTTGAGGGGTGTATCGAGCACGTGTCATATGCGTTCATTTGATGTATGTACAGTACGTCTCATTAGCGGTACAAACCGTAGAAATGCACATATCTAAACTAATTCTTCCTGCATGCGACAAAATTCGGTGCGTGTCACATTCGACACACCATGCAGTGAAGGGTTAAGTTCGACGACTTCAACTATTCTGGTAGTCGGAGATGCTCTACGCTCACTAGGTACGTGAGTGTGCAATTTACCGAGTGGTACACACGTGGTCCAATACACGGGGAATGTGTTAATTGAGGACCGCTTCGGACACCTCGGCCTCGCCCGATTAAAAAGGTGAAACCAAAGTCACAGCCAGGCGATGATGATGAAAAATTGTCATTGATAAAAGTCAAACAAAACCTAAATAGGGTCCTAACGAAACTATTTCTACACTGTAATTTTTCAGACCTGCAAAAAAATGTTAGTTGCTGAAAACAAAGATTTTACTATATCGTTATGATCAATAACACTTTTTCTTCCAACGAGATAAGTGAACAACTGGACGACTAAGATAAAAAAAAAATTGAGTTGCGCAGAGACGTATACATATTTCACCAGTCTTGCTTGTCATGCAACCTGGCATGCAAGACTAACGACAAACTAGGTAGTCCGTGTGGACCGGGCTGAACCTATTCCGCGTGGAGTTTTTCCATGCATTACCATTATTATAACCTCCGTAATGGTACAGGCACCGGCGCCAGGTTGTCACCAACATCTAAATGACCAAATAACTGCCCCTCGTCCGGATACTTCAAGGAACACATGAGTTCAATAAAAAATACAATATCCTAAAGCAGGTTTCAGAGGAAGACAGTACGGTTTTTTCGTTTTTTTTGCCTTGAAAATTTTATGCTGCGCCCTAGTCTGGAGAGTACGCAAGTCATGTCAACGTACTCTTATTCGCGTGCACGACTGCGTGCGTATCTGAACAAGAATAACTAAACAACAAAAGCTACCTGACTGATTATCATTCTAATTTTAATTTCAAACTTATTTTTCTTGCTTTGCTTATAGGACTTCAATTAATAGTTGCAGTTCCACGTTCGTATTGTTTCAACCCAGTTTTAATTTTAGCAGCTAATTCAACCTTTTCACTAGTAATAAATATACCTCGGAAAATTCAAATGAAAATGATGTTACTCAAATAACAAAAACAAAATATTATACAGGGGCATCTATAAATATGGGTCCAAAAGAGTCATTAATTACTCCCATATTTTTGGATTACTTTTTAAAAATAAAGCATTCATGCAATCCTAAGAAACACTGGTTTTATTTTGATTATTTTTTCATTACACTATTCATCATGAGTCGCCCGCTGCCAAGAATTGCTTCGATTGCACAAGCTGATCATTACGCTGAGATCTAGTCTAATTCACTGGATTTTTGCCTCGATTAAAGCCTTGACGTGTAGTAGGTTTGCAAGCTTTCCAACGAGAACTCTTTAAATAAAGAGTCTACCGTGAAAAGCCTACAAATCTACGCTAACTCAAGGCATCCATCGAGGTAGAAATCCAAAGAATTGGACAAGATCTCACCAGCGGCGTTATGAACTGCCTGTGTAATCGTCTCGGTTCTCGTCAGCGTTCAAAGGGGGCAGTAAATGAAAAATATTGTTATAAAATTTAATCATGATAAAACTACTATTGCTCTGGCTTGCATGAATGCTTTGTATTTTAAAATCCATCCGAAATCGAAGGAAGTATTTAAGATTCCGGTAGGACTCAAGCTTAAAAATCACTCTGTACCGTGGCTGAAAATGAGAATTTTTTTTTACCAGTATCCATCTTAATGACATTATCAAAGCTCATTAGTAGGCTTAAAGATACCAATTCAACTGCTTTACGTCCTCCTCGCAACTCTCTATAACTTTCCGAAACCTTTGTTTTTAATATTTTTTCATTTTCAATTGAAAATTTTGCTCACAGATGAAACGTAGCGGAAATGGCCTACCTCTGGATTCGACTTTTCCAAAGATGTTCATGTGTTTGGGTATTAAACTACTACATGTTCAGTGATAATCAATCGAAAAAAGTATATTCCGTACCGTACCTGTGTTCATGACCTTTTCTCAATTTTTTATTCCAAATTTTCTTTCATTCTTTCATCACTTAAATTAATTTCAGTCATATGACAACCTATCGTGTGTCCAAAAATCCCGCAGGGGGCATCTCAAAAACTACATAATAATAAATAAAATAAACAAAAATAAATAATAAATGAAAAACCACATGATAGATCAGAAAGCAAGCTCGAATATTGTGTGGATTATTGCATTCCATTACGCTCTCGTTAAATTCAAACACCTCTTTACGCAGGATTCATACAATAAATAAAAAGTGCACCTATGGAATATAGTCAAGCGTAAAAGGTAGCTACTGGACCGTAAAAAGTTATCATTCCGTAACCTAGAAATAATTTGCCGTTGAGTGTGTGGTGCGACACAAAGAGATTTTTTTGTCCGCCGTGAGATATTAGATCGCAAACGAACCATTACAGCTGAGGGGCATAACAAACAGGCAAGATTTTTAAGAGCAGTTCCTCTGAGAAAAACAGGAAGCAAAAATGAAACAAGTAATTGAAAAAGAGGAAGACAGTGATTTCGATCCATGACAACGCTAAACTCTGTAGTGCAAGAATGTTGACCAAACTCTCCAGAATAGTTCAGGGAAGAAGTAATGTCTCAATCACCATATTTTCCTGATCTGGCTCCATTGGATTATCACCTTTCTGAATCTTGTAAAATCATTTCAATTTTACAAAGGCTCTTTTAGCGAAAAATGATTTAAATAATGCAGGCTTCGTTTTTGAAATCAAAACCAAGCTCATTCGAAGAAAGAGGCAACAAAGAACTCGCTGACGAACGTAAATATGTTTTTGAAATGAGTCACGCTTGCATTGAAGACTGACAAAAATATTTTTTTTCATTTTCCCTGCTCCTAAAAAACGCTCAGAACTTTCGCCACAACTTGATATACTCTCAAATGGAACAGTTTTTCATCGTATTAGATGGTCCAACAAATAACTTTAAATGCCTGTGACGAGTATACTCCCAAACTTAAGTTCACACATATTTTATGAAAAATTATGACTTCGTTTATTTGCTTATTCAGATAGCAAATACCAGCGTCCATCGTAACAAGTATCAGCGTTCATAAGAACACTCGTCAGGTGGGATAGCAAGAGCAAAAGTTGGTCACCACACAGCGGACTCGCACCCAGTCTATCTTTTTCGCGGCAGCATGCATGTTTTTCGCCGCCCAAGCGATTAAGCGGCGAAAAGCATGCATGCTCCGGCGAAAAAGTTAGACTGGGCAGCCCAGCCGATGTCAAGATCACAACAGCAAGAGTCGCTTTAATTAAGGCTTTGCGTTGCCACGGCAACCTAACGAGGCCTTCGAATAAGGAGTAAGAACGTACCAATGGATACTGAGGAGGAAAACCGTGGAGAATTCCTTGTTTTTCTCAACTGTTCTACTTCAGTCAAATTGCGTTGAAAGGCGTGTACTGCAGAGCGCTCGAGCAGTTTCTTATTCGCTCATATTTGTCAAAGTACTATTCAGAATCTAGTGCAAATCCATTTTGAAACAGTGATTTAATTTACCAAAGTGGCAATTATCTAGATTCAAATGAACAAATTTTGCCTCCACAGAAAAATCCGTTCATAATTCATTGACCACAATAGCTAAACAAACAAGTTTTTGAGGCACCGTAAAACAAGGACTTTGCTGTTCGAGTTTATACAGTAGGGGTTACTTATTAAATTCTATGAGCAAATCTTTCTTATGTTACTTGGTTTATCTTCTCATCTTTTTATGTTCTAAATTATTCCTACTAACTGGTGTCATCCCTTATTTACACTACATTAATCACCAAAAATACTGTTGCAGTGTACTAAAATTGCAGTACAGGTTCAGCCGATCTATGAGAAAAGTTGGGTCTCAATTGAAACGTTTTGAAGTCCCTGGGGCTAATTTTCTAGGATGACATCCTCTGTCAAATTAATGAAAGCATATACACTGTAAAAGACATACTCCACCGAATGCATAAGACCTTGATAGTTTCAAGTGCTGCTGCTGATAACAATTATTGATGATACTGCTTGGTGCTGTTGTCAATATAAGTTACCTCATATTGACTGCTTAACACGTTAAGTGCGGTGTGACCCACCGGTGGTCATTGATAGGATTTTTATAATTCTACTGAACGACCAGCAGTCACTGACTCAATTTTTATGAATACTAAATGAAAGCTAAATTACGACATGATTCAGTCAGTGCTTGCTATTTTCAAAATTTCTTAGTCCAATTGATTCCCAATTTGAGTTGGATATTGAACTTCAATTTAAACCGCCGCGCTTTATGCGTTATGAACCTATAAAATTTTTCATTTATAAGACCTGGTGATATTCAACATGTTTTTGTAGGAAAAAACAATTAGTGATGTAGTGTGCGAAAAAGTGTGAAACTAAGAGAAAATTACAATTCCTAGTACTGGTTGTTGTGGCAACAAGTCATTTCGTTTCATATTTAAAGTCATTTATAGACACACAGATTTCTCGTCACTGTATATGCTATATGTTTTCGTGTATACTGTCTCCTGAACAATATTTTTCTGCCATGCCGATTCGCTCATTGCAGCCTCAGAAATTCTTTGTTCCGCAGTAAGAGAAGTTAGCGGCCCATAAACGATCAATTTAACTGTCAATATAATTGACAATGATGAATATTGACAATTTAATTGATCGTCTGTGGGCTTGATTGACGACCGTCAATTAATTGACTTTGTGGGCAACAAACTGATTTAAATATCGGAATTTATGCTAGTATGATTAAGAGAAACACTAAAATGAACCATTTTTCCCTAACAACTGAGGATGGAATATGTGACTTCACCCTTAGCGTCGGAAAGTAAAAAATTGAAAAAAATGTACTTCCCAAGAAACAAAGAAGCATGCAATGAAGAAAAATAAAAAGTCTACAAATAGGAAGGAAGGTGTACTCAATAATTAGAAGAGAGAGTCATCGAATTAAGATTTACACACGCGTATGCGCACTGTTGCGAACACACTCACGAATAACACGTAAAAACATATTCACACATACTGTATGTTCATACTCGTTACATGTACTCATTCTCTTTCATACTAACATATAAGTGTTGTGTTATAAAATCTGTACATGACTAACCATAAAGTTCTCAGGGAGGAATCCAAACTGTTCACAAAATGGTATTCTGTAGGAGAAAACAGTGAAAGGCACAACCCACTTTATTTCCACTATCAGATGGATACCAAAGGCATACAAAATTTACACCGTTTGTTCCAGAAAATAGACCTCACAGTAATATCCGATGTCATCTCTCCTAAGGGGCGAATGGAAGCAAGATACGAACACCCAATGATGTTTTCAGCGACTTTTTCACTGTTGTGTGACTGACATAGCATGCATTACTAACAACAAAATAGAGAAAATGTGTCAACTTTTGGGTCAATGGTTCCGTCGTTACTTAAATACAAAATGTGTTTCAAAATTCAAACACTTATAGCACCAACTAGCAAGAGGATAACACTGAACTAGAATATTTCAACGCATAATCTCTTTGGATGATGAAATATGTTTTGAGAAGAGCTCATCCCTATTGGCTCTGTGACAAGGGAAAGTGCCAAAATGCACTCCACGGTTTAGAGATCTACCCCAAAGAGTTCTGGATTTTTGGGCCCACTATACAAATGTATGGCATGTAGAGTAGAAGTCTGTTCTCCAGTAAATGTATGTCCCATCTAAAATGGTTTGGTTTGTACGGCAGCCTTATTTTATTCTCAAGTTTGAGTTTAGTTCCAGCTGCGGACTTAAAAATGGTAGCCTCTCCGCCAGTAGTCGCTAAAATCGATTTTTAAAATTTATTCTCGAAATACACCTTCGAAATAAAACACAAATAAATCCACATTTGACTTTGATGGTAATAATACCTACACAGTATTTGGGTGTCATGCTGTTTTAAGGGTAACATAACGAGTATCATATGGGTATCTTTCTGGGTCCCACATCGTATCTGGACGCTTCACTAAAGCGACTATACGATGTGAGAGTCTCCTCTGATCAACCTGAACGTCCTTTAGTTCTGGTTCTGCTCCTGCTTTGATTTCCAATTATTGTATTATCAACCAGCAAAAAAGAACCAGTCTTTTGATTTAAGTTTCGGCATAAAGAAATTTTCTTGCAGTAAATCCAGCAATCATTTATAAGCCCTTCTACAGCTCCATTAACGGAAGCCGAGCGTTTTTACGCTAGAGGTCGGAAGCAACTTTTACACGGAAGCAGGTCGTTTTTTCCCCGAGGTCGACTACGTATGAGGATTTTTTTTCATTTAGCTTCTCGTTTTAGGGTCTAGTCAGTGCGGAAAAATCTTATGGCCCTCGAAGCATGACTTCATTTTTGATACAATACTGGGAGGCGGATGCACTCGCAAGTGGCGAGTGACCATCCTTCTTACTACACACGCATTACGTACATTCCTTGATGTAACAGCAAGGGTGAGGGCTCAAATTTATTCTCGTCCTCTTCAAATTTATTTTCATACTCTTTAATGTTTACATATTGGTATAACGCATTCTGATTACATTAGATGAGTTAAGGGATGCGAAAACAAGTGAAAAGGTGGTAAATTGGTAACTGAGGAGTAGAATGTGGAAATTTTGATTTCACCAACCTGAGGCAGCTCATTGTAGCGTTGTTTAACGATCCGCGGTGATCGGGGCAAGCTGCCAAAGATTCTTGTGGCTAGCAGCGCCAGCACAGAACAGCGGCTGCGCAAAAATGTCCTCTTTGCCAATGCACAGGCCTTCATTGCAAATATTGGGCTTGAAACGGGGCAGTTTTACGCAGCCTCACGTCAGTTCTGACCAATAGTTTCGACTCTGCATTTATCTGCATCACTGTTGCTAAGCTGAGCTCACAGATTCAGGTCAGAGAAGGGAGGTCGGCTCAATTGTGCAGCGTCATCACCACTTCTTCAAAATTCGCCAAGCAGGAATGCAAATGAAATCCATGCGCAAAATGGCGTGAGTAAATTCCTACGTGGAATACATGCCAAATTTTTTAAGGCGCTCTTAGAAGTAATTTCTTTTTATTACGCATTTGATGTCTCACCTAGAGTCGGTCCAAAAGACACACGGTCAGGGCTTCTAACTTCACCGGCAGAGGCGGTTTCGAGCATAAAAATGAGGCTAAGCAAGCATGTATAAGTTGTCTTGTAAATAAAAATTGAATTTTCCTTTTCAAAAGTGTATGTGATCATGAATAGAATGACCGACTCTATTCGCCTGTAATACATGTTCTACTATTTCAGTTTAGGTGATTTTTTTTCTTTGGCCTCGAGCATCAAACTCTCAAGCCAATTCAAAAACTGTATGAATGACCCCTAACCTTAATACGAGGAATACAGTGTATTATTTTTTAATACAATTCAATGTTTCACGCATGAAAAAATTTATTCACAGATTGCATGAGAAATTCACTCACACGCTCCAGAATGAACTGATTAATTTTCAGTAACATTTAAAAAGAAATGGTGGGATAAATGCTAAACGCTTATGAAAACGATGAGTTCTGAGAAAACGAACGAACCTAAAATGCATCGTGACTGCCAATACAAAGGCTCTCGAAATATTGCAAAAATGAAAATTTTACAAAGCATGAGACAAAACTGATTATTGCATTCCAACTGTTGAAAAAAAAAAGAATTCATTCGAAACAAATGAAACAAATATCGTAAGATCAGAAATTGCTGTTGATTTATATGAAACTTTTGTAGATTACACTGTTCAACACTGAAAAAATTACAGAAATCAGAATACCCTTCCTATACACATTTCGGGTCACAAAACTCAAAAATAATACTTAAAATCGTGTGTAGCTCAGATCTGTGAGTTATTTCATTATTTACATTTAACATACGAGTATCACGCTATGAGAATGCAATTGTTCGAATAGCAGTTAGCAAACTGTGCTCTTTATTCACGTGGACTTCTGGCCTGTCATTTGTGGTGGACGTACGGAGCATCTCTAGGGATCATCCAGCAAAAATCCACTAGCATGGGTACTGACCACTTTCCTTTGTAATCCAGTTCTATCGCTAAAATGTCCTGGTGGAATCGTTCTCCTTTTTCGTCACTGAAAGCCCCACAAGTCAATTGGAAAACATCAATGTGTGAATTTGTGAAGTGCAGATTATAAGTTCTTTCACTAGGACTTTGCAATTTTCAGCACGAAAGTTGACCAAGAATTGTGTACTAACATTCCATAAACATTGCGAACAAGAACTGCATTTACTTCACAAAACGTTTAGTGCGCTTTTCTATATTCACCATCAATCAATATACTCACATCACAGGCAAATCTCTTCTGTCCTGGAGGTAAGTGCTTTTGAATTAACAATAATTGTGAAAGTTCATGGGACTGAAAAAAAACCCACGTCATTAACGCTACAATTGCAGTGGAAAAAATAAAATTGTTCTAAAGCTGTTTTAAATGAACATATGCATTACGCATTTCAGAAACAAAATCAGTATACCACAATCAATGAAAGAATAAGGTGACTTATTTCGCATTAAATTCCAATTCCATTCAATTTAATATAGAAAGATAAATTTTGGGAGCATAAGAATGGATCAAATAATAACAGTAAATAAACGTATTTGACGACTTTTTCTTTGTATCATAACCATTGCTCCCTTTCAGTCGAATAAGGACGGCACTGCTAGAAGCGTGTCCAGGAGGAAGTTCGGCCCTCAAGTTATCATTTCGGCTTCTCAAAAAAAAAAATCGTCGCATTTCTTCAGTCCGCACGTAATCTGCGGGTATGTCATTTACGCAAGAAACCTTGAAACTATTGCGAAACCACAATTTTGCACCGTAAATCTTTCGTCGGATTTTCCTATAGAGGATGAACTACCACTTCATGAGCGGCCTACAAAGTGGGCGAATTGCTTCGAACTGTGTGCTCTAAGTTATTCGCAAGGAAGCAAAATTCTGAGAAAAAAAAACCGTAATTTTTTCTTGACCATCATGCGCCTCTGATGCACGTTGTTTGAACAGAAGTAATGATACAGAGTTAAGCCCAATATAAAAAATTGTATTAGGTTCATATCAATATTAGGTTCACTAAGGCCAAGTGATACGAAGCTTGTATAACTAGCCTTAGGTGAGATGGGGAAAACCAGGAGGCCCAGACAGAGAAGTTAAACAATCTTCTACGATGAAAAGGCCTGTCTTTCACAAAAAAAAATAATATTGATATGCTAAACAAACTGCTAGACTGATTAATTGTGTTGCAGGTGGCATTTCGTGGTGCAATTTTCTATTTTTTTCATGTTCTTGAAAAAATTTAAATAATTTCCAACAGTTTAGAAAACTGTTCTGAGAAGAAAGACATTCACGCATTCTGTTGTCGTGTGAAATCATGACTTTCACATTCATTCAGTTCATTAATTTATAACTATGATGAAACTGAACATTGTATTTAGTCTAGTACACAATGTTCGTCGAGTTATTACTCAAAATACAGTGGCTTAGAGCAGTGTAACTACTGAAAATACCTTGGCTTAGAGCAGTGTTACTACTCAAAATACCGTGGTTTAGAGCAGTGTTACTACTCAAAATACCGTGGTTTAGA
>JACJUY010011500.1:12382-23448 GCA_014220935.1 Platorchestia sp. MABIK
TCCAGGTATTACTGATACTGCAAAATAAATACTCGGTTCTGGTTTGTTTGGGACGTACTTGGCCAAATAAAATGGACCAAAAATTCACTTAACCAACCTTGGTGTAAAGTTTCGAACCTGGTTTTTCCCTGAACTACGATACCCAAAAAGTAAGAAATACATAGACTTACTCTAACACACGTACATAAAATACAACTTACGCTAATGGTTAAAACGCGACTCGCTTCCCACTGCACGCGTTGAGTTATAATTGTCCCCTTATATTCTAAAGAAAACATGGTTTACGAGACAAGGATTATTTTAAAATAAATTCAATAGTTTTTTTTGCCTATAAAAGGGATTTAAATGTCCTAGAAACACACTGAGGTGAAGAACATTTTAAAAAACATAAAACATTTTTCCCAACTATGACCTAAAAATGTTCTAGAAAAACACTGAAATAAAGAACATTTTAAAAAACATGTAAAACATTTTTTCCTAACAAAGACCTAAAAATGTCTTGGAAAAACACCATCTAGTGTTATCGCACCTCATCCGAATGCGTCACGTTTGAGAAAAAAATTATTCCATCGTTCACAATAAAATTATATCCAGGGTGGCGCACAAGTAACGCACGCTTTTGAAGGTAAATTGTAAAGATTTATTACCGCAATATACACTGGGTATCTGTAGACAGGATACGACACGTAAATAAACTTTAAGAGTTCCTCTATCGTTTGCAATTAACCTTATCCTTATACCTTCCATAGTTTATTTATTGTTAATTTTTTAAAGGGGTGCGTAACTTATGCGCCACCCTGTACAATTACTAAACATCCCTTTCTTCAAAAGGTTCAGAAGCTGAAACTAAAAATGCGTAGCGTTGAAACCTCTACGACGCCAACACAGTCTACTTGTGGCGTTGAAAAGGGCTAAACAGACAGCAATTATACTTAATAATCACGAACCTTCTTCAGAAGATTCGTATTGAAATTCAATGTAAATATAAAGATAAAACACTATTAACTAATGAAGTGCGAGTTCGATTCTAATTGTCTCCTTGACAATAATATATGACATCCGTCTCATGACATGACCTTTGAGGCTATTTAATTCTGATCTCATTTTCTCTATCAGATTTATGCATTTTAAAATTCTATGCAAAAGCAGAACAAGCCGAGATTTTACCCCTAATGGATCACTGCATAACTCGACAATGTGGAAACACCCTTCCCTGCACCTTTTAACACTTTAACTGCGACGTGGGCCACCGGTGGTACACGGAGGGGATTTTCACAATGCTGCTGACCGACCAGTAGTCACAAACACAATTTCCATAAATACTTAATCAAAGCTAAATGAAGGCACGATCCAGTTCATGTTTGCTATTTTCTAAATAGTTTACTACAATTGACTTTAAATTTTAGTTGGGTGTTGAACTTAATATTAAGTAGTCGTAGTCAAAGTGTTAAAAATGGGGATGAAAGTATTTCACTGATATGAAGCGTAATAATAAAGTACTCTGTTTGATTTCTGTACATCGGTTTGTGCCATATCTGGCACGTGGTGCAGGAAAGGGCTAATAGCATTACAAGGCACTTTATTCTACATCATAACTTTCCTTCAAGTTTTTGAAACTCTAATTCCCTATTAATTAAAAGAAAGTTATTTAAATATTACGGAACCATATTGTTGGTTTCATGCATTCTCGCTCGGTACAGCATTTAGTGATGACTTTGAAGAGTTGTACCCGCTCGCACTTATTACCATGCAACTACGTCACGCATTTAAATAGACAACTTCTTTTGTCTCAGACAAGTAAGTCACAAAATTGTTAAAAGATGTCGTACTAATTTACGTACTAATGAATCCATCATCAAGGCCTCCAAGGCAACTATTCTCTGATCAATAACTTAACTCTTCATGTCGAATTACTTTCCGATTCCAGTGACCTAACTCTTCAATTCAAGTCTCTCTCTGATACCAATGACCTAACTCTTCAATTCAATTTTAATATCTGATACCAATGACCTAACTCTTCAAATCAAGTCACTATCTGATACCAATGACCTAACTCTTCAATTCCAGTTACTCTCTGATACCAATGACCTAACTCTTCAATTCAAGTCACTCTCTGATACCAATGACCTAACTCTTCAATTCAAGTCACTCTCTGATACCAATGACCTAACTCTTCAATTCAACTAACTATCTGATACCAATGACCAAACTCTTCAATTCAAGTGAATCTCTGAAACCAATGACCTAACTCTTCAATTCAAGTCACTCTCTGATACCAATGACCTAACTCTTCAAATCAAGTCACTCTCTGATACCAATGACCTAACTCTTCAAATCAAGTCACTCTCTGAAACCAATGACCTAACTCTTCAATTCAAGTCACTCTCTGATACCAATGACCTAACTCTTCAAATCAAGTCACTCTCTGATACCAATGACCTAACTCTTCAATTCCAATTAATCTCTGATACCAATGACCTAACTCTTCAATTCCAATTAATCTCTGATACCAATGACCTAACTCTTCAATTAAAGTCACTCTCTGATATCATACAAGTCTATCACACCTTGGGTCAGGTTGGCAACCGCAACATCCCTTTCAGACGTGACTGCGATTCCTTGAGGTTGGCCATCAACAGGAAAGCTTGCAATTTCTTCTCCCGAGTAGCTGATGACCCGCACCTTGTTTTGGATGGAGTCGCAAAAGAGAATCCGACCGGAAGAATCCATGCAGACACCCTGGAACCTCTCGATTTGTTTATCTCCTTTATTCTTCCTAGGTTTCGTGTGGTTGTTCTTGTAGATGACTTTATGGACACTCCTGCTAGCGCCCTTGGGGCTGTACAGTTTGCTAGGGGCGTACATGATGTTGATCTGAGAACGATGGAATTCCGTGACGATGATGTGGTTGAGATAGCCATTACAAATGCCACGGGCATTGGTTTCCATGCCAGGCAGGGTCAAAGTGGTCATCGGTTCCAGGTATTCCGAGAAGCAATAGAGGAATCTGCTGTTGTTGTCGGTGCACACGATGACGTTCTCGGATGTCACGCAGAGGTCCCACGGATACTTGAGACCACTAGATGAAGTCGTCTCCCTCATGAACCTTCCTCCCCAGGTCATTATTTGCAAACGTTTGTTGTCTTTGTCCGCCACTACAATGAAGGAACGTCCGTTCTTAGACACGAGCTCTACGGCTTTCGTAGGGCATTTGAGCTGCCCTGGGCCGCTACCGGGTTCTCCAATTGTTCTCTGTATTCTGAAGTCTTCAATGATATGAATGACACACAAGCTCCTGTCTGTCGCCAGGTATGCCCCACTCCTGGTGGTAGAGATGCCCCACGGACGTTGAATTTGGCCTTTTTCATTTTCGTTGAGTCCTTCGACAGCGCCTAACTTGCGTTGAGCTTCGAACAGTGTCTTGTAAATGATTTCTTCGCTGGTGACTCTGATGGTGAAGGGTGTTCCTGCTACCTGCTGACCGTTCACTCTCACCAAAGCGGTATAATTTCCTTCTTCCTGTGTTGTGAACCGTACTGTAGCAAGGCCCACTAGACTCTTGGAAGGTGTGACGGTGTGTCGTACCTGGGAATTATTTACGTCTTTGAAAATGCTGATGTTGACCAAATTGTCACAGAATTCTCGCCTGATATTTCTCGCATCCATGAGCTCGAGGTAGAAAAACGTGGCTTCGTTTGTTCGGATCAAACCACTCAAAGCTGGTCCAGAAACGACGCTAGAACTACCTTGGGCTGCATGAGGAGACCTAGGCACGATCGGGATGGACTGTGGTCCTTCAATCGAGTTCTGAAGGCTCAGACTTTCATCGACGCCCCTGCTGATCTGTACCAGCAATTCAGCCGCTTCAGGATTTTCAAATTTCTCGCAGATTACAGCGACGCACGCGTTGGTTCTCTCCATGAGAGAGTGAAGATTGAGTCCAAGGTTGTAGTTGCTGAGCGGTTCACTGAGATTTTTGAACACTTTGTGCCGCAACATGTCGCTGAACTCGAATGGATCGACACGTATTAATCGGTTGACAAGCTTAGGTATGTCATCTAACAGTGTGTTCAGCCCAGAAATACAGTTGGAGTACTCAATGGAAACGACATCGTTGTTGAGAGGAGTTGCACTTCGAATGATTGGTTGTCGTCCAATATGCTTCAAGAGACACACCGTGCAACAGAGCTTGCGTGTGGCGTCCTCACGGAATCGGGCCGGATATTTCGGGTGTGTCGGACACTTACTCATGGCTTTAGAAGCTGGAGGTGGACCTTCAGAGCATTTGTTCGACATACCGAGAATTTGAAGCGCCAAAGCAAACGTATTGGCAATCTGGCTCGCTTGCTGCACCCCTGCTCCATTGTTCAAGTTGGGGGAACCTAGCTGGACAATTTGCAGTTGCGATTCTGACGACCTCGGAGAATCTTCTCTGCAGCGATGAGCTATGGGCAACCAACACTCGGGACAATAATGGAAGCGACACTTCAAACATACAGAACACATTTTCACGAGCCCGCAAAATTTACACATGGTTCTAATTGGATTGAGGCAGCCCTGCGTTGACGATGCATTCCCAGACATGGCAAAATTGTGACGCACAGCTGGAGGGAAATCAATGTGGAGATTGTTGAACTGAGCTGGGATCGGTTCAGCAATGACGGAATTTTCATTAAAACTCAGTCTCCTTATTGGACCCCTCGGGTCTTGAATCCTAAGGTTGGTGCTGGCGTAGCCATTTCCCAGTGGGCCCTGCATAGGGAACTCGGGCATTCTCACGATTTGGTTTGAGGGAGAATGATTGTTGTTAGACGAAGCCCCGAACATGTGAGGTTGAAGCGCCGGAGAAGGGTACGCTGGGGGGCTAGTGTAATTCTGGAAAATCGACCCAAGCGTCGAATTAACATTGGTCCTGAATCTGTCCAACATAGGGGCCCTAGAATCATAGCTACACAAAGCACTTCCATTAGTTGCCGGGTTTTGTCTATCTCTCATCTCCCTCATTTGAGCTCTTTGGAGAATCACCCCAAAGTTCTCAAAGTTCAAGCTGGGGACGGAATTACTGCGATAGGTACTTGGCTCTCCATTTTCACGCCTGTACCCAACTTGGTGATCACCGTTCCGGTTTTCCTGGTATTCTGCAGCAACCGTGGGTGAATGGTTACTCAACCCGAAGTTAGGTGAGATGACGGAATGGTTGTTACCGTTGTTGGAGTTCATCGCCAGACCATTCATGCAGGTTCCATTCCAGGAGTCGTTACGCTGTCGTGCGATTCTTGAGCCAACCTGCGTTGGATTATCGCTCAGCCAGGGCGTGGTCAACGTTTCTCTGGGAGGTTGGATAGGTCTTCTCGGCACACATCCAGGAGCCCATTGGATGGTCTCTTGGGAAGATGACTGCGTGGCTGGATTCGGGGAGTTATTGGCAGCCAGAAACGGTCTGTCGTTCGCAAAACTCGTTGACTGACCAGACGAAGAAGCATTCATGCGACTGTTAGACCGTTGCACTTCTCCAGCACTTTCCCCGGACGCCGAGTGGAACAGGGTATGGTGAAGGCTTGCAGGCTCACTGCGTGAGAACTGTGGCGAACTGCTCTGCCATCGAGCTCTAGGCATGGGGGCGCGATAGCTTGAAGACTCATCTTGGGGGTACCGCACGGAAGCACCTTCGGAGATGTTCATAGCATATGCCCCTTGATCTTGAGAAGAATTCGTGGCATATGCCCCTTGATCTTGAGAAGAATTCGTGGCATAGGCCCCCAAATCTCGGGGAGAATTCGTGGCATAGGCCCCCAAATCTCTAGGAGAATTCGTGGAATGGGCCCCCAGATCTCCGGAAGAATTCATGGCAAGGGCCCCCAAATATCCGAAAGAATCCATGGCATAGGCTCCCAGATCTCGAGAAGAGGCTCCTAGATTTCGAGAAGAGGGTCCCAGATCACGGAAAGAGGGTCCCTGATCTCGAGAAGAGGGTCCCAGATCTCGGATAGAGGCTCCCAGATCTCGAGAAGAGGCTCCCAGATTTCTAGAAGAATCTGTAGCATAGGCTCCCAGATCTGAAGAATCCGTGAGACGGGATCCCCGATCAGGGGATTGAGTAGGGGAGTTCGATGCGGACAAAGCGAGGGCATGAGCTCCCAACCCCAATCCCGATGGACCTTCTCCAGCTGTGTAGAAAAGTTGGTAGGTGTCTCCAGAGGGTGAGGCTTGTGCTTGGGCTTGGAAGTCTCCCCCGTTGGTTGGGGACAAACCGAAAGGAGGAGAGTTGGTCCCGATGGCACCAAACAAACCAGGATCTTGGCCACCATTACCGTCCCACTGGTTGGCCATCCTGCTCATAAAAAATAAGAGTAATGAGTCACTGCTACATGGTACTGATACATGGAAATTGAAATAAGAGTAGTGAGTTAGTGGTTGTTGTTGCTGCTACATGGTACTGATGCATGTATTGATACATGATATTTAAAACGAAACGAGAGGGTAATGAGTTGAGTTAGTGGTTGTGGTTTCTGCTACAAGGTACTTGAAATGAGAGAGTAACGTAGTGGTTGTGGTTTCTGCTATACGATACTTGAAAAATAAGAGTAATGAGTTAGTGGTTGTGGTTTCTGCTACTTGCTACTAACTGCTGGGGATATTTTCTTCATCATTAGCCCTTCACTGCATGTTGTGCCGAATATGACACACCAAATTTCGCTTTAAATAGAGCGAATAAATTGAGACAAGTGCATTTCTACGGCATTTACCATTAATGAGACATGCATTTACCGTTAATGAGACATGCATTTACCGTTAATGAGACATGCATTTACCGTTAATGAGACATGCATTTACCGTTAATGAGACATACTATACATAACATAGTATGATACTTGTTCAATACGCGGTAGAGTTAAGTTTGGACGCCATTACTGACGAGTGCATTTCAAAATTTTCAAAATTAATTCATGCAGGGAAGAGTTGAATTAGATGTTAGTTTAAGCATCCATAACTGCAGCAAAGACGTTCCAAAGGGAGGGGAAGGAAGGCACCGTTTGGTATGGGTTAAGGGAAATCGGAATTTATGCTCAAGGTGCATAGAAACAGGGAGCTGAGAGAGAAGGTGATGAAACACGAAAAAAGTTGAAGAAGATAGTAGCAGGAGCTGAAAAACAGGACAGCAGTCAACCAAAGAAAGGTGGTTCTTAACAAAACGAAAAACACTCTATTTCAACATATAAAAGGCCTACCTAACTCTCAGTTCGGACTTGCTGTTGAGAGTTATTTTAATTATTGGAATTGATTTTAGTTGTTTGTGGTTATGATGTTGACAATGTTATTGATGTTGTTGATCATTTTTAACTAAATGGTTATTGTGGTGACAAATTTTGATATTGTTGGCTGTTATAAATAATGGTATTTAGTTTTTTTTATCATATTCAACATAAAGTGATGTTGATAATTAACTATTTTAGTTGTTCAAAAATGTGCAACTCGGTGATCTTATTTACCGATGTTACGTAAAAAAAGATACAAAAATAATTATTAACGATCTTTGGTAGAGGAAAAGTGATGAAGTGTTGAGCAACGCAATTTCCACATTTTTGGTTTTACATATTGTCCATTACATCTCTATAAAATATTATTAAATGGACTTCTTGTATTTTAAAAATGTAAATGTGTACTCCATAAGTTAGATTATCTTTCTAAATTATATATGAACATGATATATATATGCTAACATCATTGTATATCAGAAGATCATTGTATATCAGAAGATCATTGTATATCATAAGAACTGAACACGTGGCTTATAAGGATATAAATAAAAATTTACGAGTTTAATTTAGTATAATACGTAGGATATGAATAATATTTACGAGTTTAACATATTGGATATGAATAATATTTACGAGTTTAACATATTGGATATGAATAATATTTACGAGTTTAACATATAGGATATGAATAATATTTACGAGTTTAACATATAGGATATGAATAATATTTACGAGTTTAACATATAGGATGTGAATAATATTTACGAGTTTAACATATAGGACATGAATAATATTTACGAGTTTAACATATAGGATATGAATAATATTTACGAGTTTAACATATAGGATATGAATAATATTTACGAGTTTAACATATAGGACATGAATAATATTTACGAGTTTAACATATAGGACATGAATAATATTTACGAGTTTAACATATAGGACATGAATAATATTTACGAGTTTAACATATAGGACATGAATAATATTTACGAGTTTAACATATAAGACATGAATAATATTTACGAGTTTAACATATAGGACATGAATAATATTTACGAGTTTAACATATAGGACATGAATAATATTTACGAGTTTAACATATAGGATGTAAATAATATTTACGAGTTTACCATTCAAATTTTAGTTTATAGTCTAAATGTTGCAAAGTCGTGATTTGCTTGACGTTATGATAGTTATGAGTGGGATGTAGTTATTACTATAATGTGCACATGTTGACGGGGATGGATATTAGTTGGAAATATTTACTTTTGTGCGTAGGAAGCGAAATCTTCACGTGTGTGAGCGTAATATTTAATCATACACCTCCCATAATATATGGATGTAGCATAATATATTTTGCTACATCCATACTATTAAATATTTCTGAACAATATTTCAAAATTTACTTGAATTGCAAATACTCCCAGGGGGAAAATGTGAGGTCCCAAGTTGAGTTAGGTAGGCCTTCCTTGTGTTGAAATGGAATGTTTTTGTTTTGTTACGGACCATCTTTTTTCGGTTGACTGCTGTCCTGTTTTTCAGCACCTATTGCTTTCTTCTTCTACTTTTGTCTTGTTTCATGAACTTCTTTCTTGGCTTACTGTTTCTGTGCACCTTGTGCATAAACTCCGCGTTCGCTTAACTCCAAACTAAATGGTGCCTTCCTCCTTTTTCTCTTTGGATCGCCTTTGTGGCGGTTAGGGAGGCTTAAAATAACTAATGATCTAGTAATCTTGAGTCGCAAATTTTTGAGAGCCCAAAAACGAGTAAAATTCCGAGGATATTTATGATACATTTATCATATATTTATCAAATATTTATCATTTATTTATCATAAATTTATCATAAATTTATCATATATTTATCACATATTTATCATATATATATCATATATTTATCATATATTTATCATACATAATCATACACTGACAGCTCGTACCCGTTGCAAATAGTGAATAGAAAGCAACAATCTTTTCAATTTTATTTTTCTCCGACTTGTTTTTGTGGTGTCTTTTAATGACCGACATTAACAGTTTTTTTTTTTTTGCATAANNNNGTCATTTTTGGGGTAATATTTATACATCAGCCTTGTGAAGTTTTATGATATTGATAATATTTCTGAGAACCAGTACCCTATTTTACCGTAATATTATGGATACCATGTAATATTGTGGGTATCGTGCATCATTATGGATATCATGTAATATTATAAATAATAAGTAACATTATGGATATCGTGTAATATTATGGGTATCGTGCATTATTATGGGTATCGTGCATTATTATGGGTATTGTGCATTATTTTGGATATCATGTAATATTATGGATATCATGTAATATTATAAATAATAAGTAATATTATGGATATCGTGTAATATTATGGGTATTGTGCATTATTTTGGATATCATGTAATATCATGGATATCATGTAATATTATGGATATCATGTAATATTATGGATATCATGTAATATCATGGATATTATGTAATATTATGGATATTATGTAATATTATGGATATTATGCCGCAGCATTATGAGTATCATACCGTAATATTATGGACATCATATAATGTTATAGATATCATGCCGTAATATTATGGACCTCATATAATGTTATAGGTATCATGCCGTAATATTATGGTGACGCCTACCAGTATTAAGGTCTTTGTTATCATTAGCCACGGAAACTAAGGTAATTGAAGGAAATTCGGAAATTTAACGCAACTCAACGAACGTGGAAAGTTAGTTAAATTATCTAAAATTAGGTCTACAATTAAAATTTACCGCTAAAAACTTTCAGACTACGTCGACTAAAAATTTTTAAAATTTGAATAATTAGGAGAATCGGTAAAATTGGAAAAGCTGGATGAATTCTTCAAATCAGGGAAACTAGGAAAATTACGGCAATTAAGAAAACTAGGAAATTTACATCAGTTACTAAAACTCGGTAAATTGCATAAATTAAGGAAACTAGGAAAATTACATAAATTAAGGAAACTAGGAAAATTACATTAATTAAGGAAACTAGGAAAATTACATCAATTAAGGAAACTAGGAAAATTACATAAATAAAGGAAACTAGGAGAATTACATATATTAAGGAAACTAGGAAAATTACATCAATTAAGGAAACTAGGAAAATTACATAAATTAAGAAAACTAGGAAAATTATTAAAATTGAAAACACGACGGCAGTTACTAAAATTGGGAACACTATAAAAATTCTTAAAATTAGAAAAACTAAGAAAAATTATTAAAGTTAAAGAAACTAGAAAAATTACTGGAATTAGGAAAACTAAGAAACTCGTTATATATAAGGAAATTTAAAAAAAAATTATATTACAGAAACTTGAAATTCATGAAATTCAAGGAAGCTAGTAAAACTAATAAATTCAGGGAAATAGTAGCATGGAGAAAATTTTGTAATTTATATGACAGTCATTAAAATTTGACCGTCAAGTTATAGAAATTTTGAAAAATAGATACACGATTGGAACTGAAAAAAATGAAAATTCATTTGAATTTGTGAAAATTACTGAAAAACGTTTAATTCATATGGTGTGGAAGCAAACACGAATTAATATAACATTCTTAAAATTAGATAAACTTCAAAATTCTCAAATCAGTGAACCTTCCCCCTCCCCCCGAGAAAAAAAAACATTTAAGCAAATGAAACGAGGAAGAAAAAGCAAAACGAAAAACTTTTAGAAAAAAATAAAACGGATGCAAAAAAAATCAAAATGAAAAAATTCTAGAAACGAGGGAAACGAGTCGCAAATCTATAATAGGAAAACAACGAA
>JACJUY010011502.1:7128-18997 GCA_014220935.1 Platorchestia sp. MABIK
GTAGGATGCCCTAGAAGTCGCTGAACTTATTCGGGCCCACAGGTAGCTATACTCTAGTTTGACCATTTTATTAGCCTTAAGAAACATTCTACCTCTGTATCACCTGTGGTAAATAAATTGTTTAAATTGTTTAAATACTATATTCACTATTCGAAACCGTTTGTTAAATAAAGTGAAAAATGAAAACGCGTGTCGAATAAATGCCAAGAACGTTTCTATTCATAATTGCTACGGCAATTATAAGGCCCTTTATACATATTAAGACATTTTAAAAAACGATGTAATGTCATCTATTAACTTTATAGGACATAAATCTCTTCTTTCTTTTTCATGTTCTAAAATGTTTTTGTTGACCTTGTGTGGCAATTTATCATTTTTTACAATCGTGAGTATGTTCTGAAAGCATTATTTAAGTAGTTAATATCATGCATTTTTTTTATTATGGTGCAAATATTTTAGTTAGCATTGTTCAACAATCCTTTTCATGTTTCTGACTCCGTTGTACTAGTATTTTTAGCCCGGAAATATCATTTGTACTGCGTTCAAATAATTTACTTTCACCGAGCTCGTTAATTGGCACACTAGTTGACACATAGGAGTGAAAAGATTATTCCAGAAATCGACCTCATAATTCTAGACGTAAAATTATATAAATCCACCCATTTTACTTTTAACATTAATTCCTGATTTCGCAATTAAGTTCCTAAGCTCGTATTTCAATGTGAGTGTGTTCAGCAATGCATCATTACTGGTATTATGTATTTTTTCTGTCAACTCGTATTTACATACATCGTCAAACTAGATTACGCAACAAAGGGAATGCCTTTTTCTATTATTTTCTCACAATCGTTTGTTTCGACTATTGACAAGGTACTACGATACCCATAAGTGTATTTCAACTAAGAATCTTTGTGGTAACATATTTTAAAAAAGTGATGTTTTCCGTCTCATCTTTATTAGAAATAGACTTTTCTTTCGATCTGATATCGTGTTTCATGTGTTTTCGTATATATTATGCCAAAAATAAATTCTTACCTGTACAGAAGAAAATCGCGTTCACAACCGTTGAATTTCCTAAACTCTAAAGCGCGCTCGCACGTCTGCAGACATATCTGAACGGGTGCTGAATTCGTGAGTTTTTACGCTCATTTCAGTTTTGCACAGACTGTTTGAAGCAGATGAAGTATGTTTGATCATTTGGAACGACTGGCTTCAAGCCTTACGGCCACGTCAGTGCCAAGTAACGTGGTGCCAAGCCATCTTCCGTGGTTGGTGCATGCATGTACTTTGCCTCTCTCCCTCTCTCCTCGCATTCCCAGCTGTGTCGCTATAGAAAACAAACTCTTTTGGACTGAATTTTTGACGCTTTTTAAAGAATTAACATCTCTTTGGAAAGTAAAATCAAAAGAGTACTGTGATAAACATTAAAAAAAGCCGCAGAGTATGAAGTACTTTTGAAGAAACTACAAGAAAAACACCCTGACTCTACGAAAGAAATATTAATAAAAAAATTGATAAATATGAGAACAGCATTTTGGTGGGAGTATAATAAAGCAGAGAAATCTAGTAAATCAGGGTATGGCACAGAGGACATCTACTCGCCTAATTTATGGTATTACAAATTATTAATGTTCACCAAAGATCAAGAAACGCCAAACACCTCAGTGTCAAATCTGGACGAGTTATCATTTTCTCATGAAGAGGTGAGTTATACGCCTCTATATTTTGGGCTTTTAATTTCATTTCTTCAAAATTTATTAAATATTTACCGAAAGATATCAAAGATACACCGATGCAGGGAAATTGTTCTTGTCAAGGATTAACAAAACAGCAAATTATAAATTAGTTTTTATGAACAAACTGGAAGTCACTAATGAAAAATGATTTTATTTTCATTAATATTTGAATATAACTTTATGTATAGGGATCTTAAGGTATGTCACAGAACTAGATATGAAATGAACTTCTAATGAACTTCTAAAGGCAATATTGAATTGTGATTAATTATACTATTGTTAGCGTATGACCACAGTGTACAATACGGTACATTAAACTACACTAAAAATTTCAAAGCGAAGAATAAAATTCTACCCATTTATGGGACGTTTTGGGAATAAATCCCACCATTAATTGAAAAAAAGACACAAGACAAGAAATAAATGTGATCAGTTACAGGCCCTTACAGTGTATGAGATTATAACTGTAAGTGCCTGTAACTGATCACACGTATTTCATATAGTGTGTTTTCAGCTGATGATGGGATTTATCCCGAAACGCCCAAAAAATTCTTAGATTTTTATTCTTCGCTTTTAAATTTTTTATAAACTTACGTTATCGCCAAGTAAAGGATGTGTTTCACTATCCTACAGATATTATACTGGGAAATTAATAGAGAATCCATATAAAATTTAATTCCGCTTCTATGTTATTCTTTGAACAATTGCATTTGGAAGGATAGGAACTAAACAATAAAATGCCAATACTTATACTATGTCGATTTGCACAGTACCGTGCTGTTTATCTGTTGTGCAGAGTGTAGAGTCATTGATTTGCTGCGATATCTGAGAACGAAATTGTTCAACAGTTTTCTATGTATTATTGAACCATTTCATTATGCCATGGGAATGCGCCATCATTATTAAAAAATTTGAAAAAGCATTGCCCACTGCTTCAGCATTGTTAGCAACCCTGACGTTATGAGTTCTTTGGATGTCGATCAAAGTATTATTCTTTTGGTAGCTGTCAACGTCGCTTTGAGTATATTCATTTCCTCTTTTCTTCCTTAAAAAGTTGTGGAGCTTACAACATGCTGCGTTAATGTTTTCTTTTTTAAATTTATGGGGGGGGGGACGTAAAGAGTCTAAAACGTTGTGAAATAATTCCAAAAACATTCTCAACAACTCTCCATGCTCGAGATAATCGAGAGTTGAAAATTTTTGAGCCTTCTGAGACTCAATCTCATTTTGAGCCTTTAATTCTCTGACGCTCAATGATTTCAAGAAGTCTTCACGAAGCACACAGGCTTCGTCGCCAACAAAAACATACGGCAATACCGTATTTGTATTTGTCACAGGCTCTTCCGTGGGAGCGTTCAACCTCTTCTGTTTTAATTTTTCATAAAACAATGTGTTGTATATTACTCCTCCATCCGAAGCTCTACCTTTGGTGCCGAAATCACACAGTATAAATTCATACTTTGCATTAACTGCCATCAGTACTAGGCTATGAAAACCTTCGTAGTTGAAATAATAGCTGCCTGCATTCGGTGGAGGAACAATGCGGACGTGTTTTCCGTCCACAGCGCCAACGCAATGAGGAAAATGCTACATTTCTTCATATTCATCGGCAATCGCCTTCTATTCAGTTGCATCAGCAGGGCACTGGAAGTAAAATTTACTTCCTAATTTTACACATTTGAATAAAATCTGGTAGTACTAATTTCTGAATAAACAGTGCAACAGCCTCTTTTGTATGAATTTGGGGGGTTTCATAATGAATTCGTTTATATCAATTATAATTATTATCCACGCAGAAGACGGCGGGGATCGTTAATGAATTCAGTTTGTCTTTTGTGTGTGCGTTTGTGCACTTTTGCTTGTTTGTGTACAAAATAACTCAAGAACGACTGGATGGATATACACGAAAATTTCAGGATATGTTTCCCTAGTAGAGAGGAAGAAATGATTAAATTTAAGTTGGTCCTCTGAAAAAAATATTTTTGATCCAATTGGTCTGAAATTTGGTCAGTATATGTATTTTTGCCTGACAAACATATTTGACCCCATGAAATTTTTTGATTTAGGCCTTAGTTTTTCCGAAAAATTTGAAATATTTTTTTTTGTGTCATTTTTATACCTATTTCAAAAGAATAAAAGTCATTGAGTTGTTATGCTTGAACAAATTCAAAGACAGTTTTGGAATCCTTGGAACATTTCTAACAAAAAAATACTCTGATGTTTTGTATTTGAATTTTTTTTAATATTTGAAATATTTGACCAATCTATAAAAAATACCGAAATTTTTGAATTTGATCTAGGATAAAAAAAAATGAAATTTAAAAATGGAAAAAGTAACAATGTGACTTTGTTAGAAATGTTCCAAGGATTGTAAAACTGCTTTTTTTTCTTCCTAGCATGAAAACTCAATGACTTTTATTCTTTTGAATGTTGAAAATTAGAGGTTTTGGGTATAGGCCAAAATACAAATTTTTTGTTGAAGTTTAATATAAGGAAAATTTATGTAATTGAATGCTGTTTTCATTTTTATTTCGATAATATCCATGCATAACTTCAAATTCACACTGTGATTTGTACTTTGAAAGAAGAATAAAAATAAAAAAAAGGAAATTTTTTACACAATTATGAAATTTTATATTTGTAGTCTGATTCTTATGAAATTTGACTATATTATGTAACTTTTCGAAAAAAACACAATTTCTATTATTTATTTTTTCGATTCAGGCCTTAGTTTTGGAAAAAATTGACTAATTGGTTTTTTAGTTCATTTTTATTGAAATTTCAAAAGAAAATAAGTCATTGAGTTTTTATGCTAGAACAAAACCAAAGACAGTTTTAGAATCCTTCATGCATTGCTAACAAAGTTACAGTAGAAAATGTTTTATTTTCCGTTTTATTTTTTATTTTTAAATGAGGTCGAAATGGGGTCGAAAATTCGGAATTCCTCTATGCAACCAATTGCAGAGAAATTAATCAATGAAGTCTTGTATCTAGCTCAAATGAACGACCTAGATAGAAATACGCAAGCAGTAAGAGGACCTTTGAGCTTTACTTTGCAATAAATTTGTATTAGGGATAGACATGCATTGCATGAATAATTTTTTTGTCAAGCATAAATGGATAGTAGTAATGAAGCTAATAATCTGTCTGATATTACATTATGTTGATAAAGGAACTATAAATGTTTCAATTCTATCGGTTTTCTTCATATCATAGTTTATATGCAATCATAGCTATTTATCTATCTGATATTACATTATGTTGATGAAGGAACTATAAATGTTTCAACTCTATCACTTTTCTTTAAATCATGGTTTATATACAATGCATGCATTTTTACATTTAATTTCATCGTTTTTTCTAATAAATCTTGGAGAGCTAATAACAGTTTTACTAACCTTCATATATTGATGACGTAGCACAGTCCAAATCGCTCGGCAGGTCTCAGGTATGATTTTTCCACTGGTATTTGGCGCTATGGCAATAGAGAACTTGAGATCTTCAAAAGATCGTTCAGTAGCAAGAAATCGCAGTCACCTACAGACGCTCGTGTGCTGGAATAGATTGTCTCATAACTGTATCTTCTTTTGAAATTAATGGAGGTCCTAGATGTTATAGCTCACAGAATGTTTCATAGTTCATACGCATATAATTATGCCAATCTCCTGGTTCAATTCTGTGCAGTTCATTAAGCAGTTTTACGTTTGAATGTTCACTTCAAATTATAAAAAAAGTGCAAAGATACACGTCTTAAATGAGATCATCTAAAAGTACGCCTCGTATGGTCTATCTATTTGTACACCTCTGATAGATTGTCTATTAGTACACCTCGTATAGTTTGTCTATTAGTATGCCTCATATGGCTTATCTATTTGTACACCTCGGATAGTTTGTCTATTAGCACTCTTTGTATGGAACATTTTTGGATAGTTAGTCGATTAGTACTCCTCGTATGGAACGCTTGTCTAAGGACGTCTTATATTAAGAAAATTTTAAACGCCAATATGTTGGCATGTATCTCATGTGACAACGTCGTTGGAAATAAACGGTTTTCTTCTTTTTCTTTTTTTGCTTAAAAGTAAAATGGACAGATTTTATTCATTTTGTGTCTAGAACTATGAGGTAGACAGTCAGGATTTGGGACAACTTTCACACTAACATATCAACTGGTATGGCGAATGATGAGCTCGGAAAGAATATGATGTTCACTATAACGAATTTATTTTATGATGTTTCCTACTTACGCTGATAGTACTGACACAAAAGAGTTCACCGGAATCGTTGACAGGAAAAAGATTGTTGTACAATGTTGTTCAACAGTAACATTTTCAACATAGCTGGAACCGTACAAAGAGTCCTTGTTGTGTAGTTTCTTTCAACACAACATGAGGTTTATTTAGCTGTAGCTGCAAACTACAGTTTCATTAGCTTTAGACTACCAAGGCAGGAGTAAGGAAACACTCTGGTGTGCACGTATTAGTGTACTGAGCTCTGTTTGTTACAGACTTCCGCTTAAACCAACCGTGCCCGGAAGTCAGGCAAGAGCGCATAACAATACCTTTCCGGAGCTCGTAAAGGATGAGCGTGACCACAGCTTCCGGAGCTCGTAAAGGAGGAACACAACAACAGCTTCCGGAGCTCTTACTAACAAAACCAGTGTCACATTATAACGACGCATATTTAAATATACCACAATTTCCCTCCCTTTAGATGAATATATGACAAAAGGAAGGAAGAACTCAACAATCCATTCGCATTAGAGGGTTAGTTATTCTACCTGATTTACGATGTTCATTTTCTACAGGTGACCTGCTAACAGGCTTCAAAGCGGAAGGCTCAGCCGCCTTACTACTGATAGATCCCAAATTACATGAAGAATGAAGCAGCTGATTAAAGTGTCTCTTTCAGATTACATCTAATGTTAAGATTTGAACCTCAAAGATATTAATAACAACTTTACTAACAATAATTTCCTTCAGCCACTTCGGACCATTTCTTAAATTCAGAGCAAGAACATGATCACCAACATCAAATTGAGTTAAATACATAGGCTTCGACCTAGACACAGAATATTTAGGATTAACTCTATCTCTGGAAGTAACAAATTTACGATTGTTGAGCGCAACAGAGGGAGCAATTTTTGTGACATTATGAGGAATACAATGTGATTGAAATAACGCTTTTGCTAGACGGAATTTGAAAGATTCGGGAGAAGAGAGTTTTTTCAACAGGTCTTTGATGACCCTTACCCCCCCTCTTAGCTTGACCATTGCTGGCTGGAGAATAGGGCGGAGGTGTGAGGTGCTCAATGTTATTAGAAATTAGAAAATCTATAAAGTCTTAAAATGAAAAGTTAGAAGCATTATCACTTACGAGCACATCACACAACCCGTTTCTGCTGAAAATCATTCTCGAAGCATCAATAGTATCTGACACACTCGTGGATAGTACAACTTCGCATTCAATATATTTAGATAATGCATCTACAGCAATGAAAACAATTTTATTCTCGTAGGAAAAGGGATCAACGTGAATACGTTCAAAAGGACGAGAAGGAGTGGGCCATTCTACGTTTCTAGACTTAGGTTTTGCTCGATTTAATTGGCAGTGAGGGCAACATTTTACGATGTCTTCAAAAAATTTTCCATTCCGGGAAACCAAATAACAGATCTGGCCAACGACTTCATGCCACAAATGCTAGGATGTCCATCATGAAATGTTTCAAGAACTAAACTACGTAATGACTTGGGAATTAAAACCCTTTCTTTATAAAGTCCACAATCTTTCATGATGGTCATCTGAGGTAGCAGGTTCTTAAATTTAAACAAACTAGGATTAGGTTTAAACAAACTTTATGCCAAACTTTATGTATTGTTTGAGTTGACATAGTTCGCTATCAATATCAGTATGAGTTTCTATATTTTCACACGTAATAGGAGTTTTTTCGAGAGAGTTCACTGTAAAGATCAGTACGCACGGTTCTAGTTCTGTTGCAGTTGTGGGTAGAGAGAGCCTACTAAGACAATCGCTATTTACGTTACATTCATCTTTCGAATAGAAGAAAACACAGTCAAACTGGGAAAGTTTGAGAGCCCATCTTTGAATATGAGCTTAACAATTGAGAGGTACTCCTTTGTTATGTGCAAAAAGTTTACAAAGAGGTTTTTGATCGTCATGTATAAAGAACTTAGCCCCAAGAAGAAATTTCTTGAATTTTCGTCTTCAAAATCCACACTGATGCTCTCTCTTTCGATGTTATAAAAGTTTCGCTCTGCTTTATTTAGAGATCTTGAAGTAAATTGAACAAAACAACAGGCGTTGTCATAATGTGGCACTAGTTTTGTGAGTAAGAGCTCCGGAAGCTGTTGTTGTGTTCCTCCTTTACGAGCTCCGGAAGCTGTGGTCACGCTCCTCCTTTACGAGCTCCGGAAAGGTATTGTTATGAGCTCTTGCCTAACTTCCGGGCAGCACCCACGTCAAAGTTGCTCCTCTCTGTGTGCGTATGAGAGTCTGTGTACGTGCACGGCTAGTCACAGTCATCAAATACCGCGCCCACATCAGCAGCTGCCACACGTAGCTTCGTGACATATTTGTAGTGCAAACCTTTATTATGATATGGCTCTGCCATAGAAGTATCATTTGATAATGTAAAAAATACTCTATGTTTCACTTCACGCTTAAAAGTCACAGCCGTCTTAAACGACATATATTATATAATGCGTTAGACCAAACGACATAACAGCACGGTTACTGCGATTCTACCGTATGTCATAATGTACTATTCGTGTGTCACGATGCATTGTTCTTATGTCACGATGTATTGTTAGAAATTCAAATCTCTTTAGTCTATATTATAAATTAGTAGTTAATTCGTGCAATTAACAGATTCTTTGTAATATCAATTGAATAAAAGTATTCTATCAGGTTCTTTATAAAATGAATTAGATTCAAGTGTTCAAGTGCTGAAGCGTTTTGTAAGATGCCTTTTATGCCTATTTACGCCAAGTGAATTCTGTTAATTTACCTAAAAAATTTGGTGAAAATTTTATGTGCTCATATTAGAATATTTAATTGTCACTTCCCTCTCGTTTAACATCATACTATTTTGGTCATAAAGTGGAAAATAAAAGAATCCCTATGCTTTAATTAGTGAAAAAGAAAGCTTGATGCTAACACACAAAGTAATGAATGTCATAAATTTCATCACAAATGTTGCACCTTTTTACTTTCCCTCAGGAAATTTGTGTTCCATTCTCTTGTTATCTATGGCATACAGGTATGATGTTTCATCAATGACTAATTTTTTCCAGTTGCCCTGGCGTTGATGAGATAGTTTTCAAATGAATAATATCAATGCTCGTGGCCACACTATTTAATGCTTCCGATTTAGTTACTTTTTGTGTCTTTACGTGACAACTGTAACGTATGGGACGATATTCAATGTCATTTTCAAAACTTCTTATATAAGTAATGAAAATTATTTTATAAATGAAAGAAAATTGCATGTAGTAATATTTATTTGGAATTTTCATTTGAAAACCATCTCATCAACGCCAGGGCAACTAGAAAAAATTAGGCATCATACATGTATGCCATAAATGACAGGGGAAGGAGGGTGCACAGATTTCCTGAGGAAAAGTAGAATGGTGCAACATTTGTCAAGAAATTTATATCATTCATTACTTGGTGTGTTAGATTCAAGCTTTCTTTTTCACTAATGAGAGCATAGAGATTTGCTTATTTTCCACTCTATTACCAAAATAGTATGATATTAAACAAGAGGGAAGGGACAATCAACTATACTAATTTGAGTACATAAAATTTTTCACCAAAATTTTCTAAGTAAATTAATTGAGTTCATTTGAAGTAAATATTCATAAAAGGCACTTGAATACTTTAATTTATTTCATATTATTGAGACCCTGTTAGAATACTTTTATTCAATTGGTATTATAAAGAATCTGTTAATTGCTCGAATTAACTACTTACTTATAATATAGACTAAAGAGATATGCATTTTTAACAGTACATCGTGACATTTGAACAATACATTATCACATACGGTAGAATCGCAGTAACCGTTCTGTTATGTTATTTGGTCTAACGCATTATATAACATGTGTCGTTTATGACGGCTGTGACTTTTAAGCGTGAAGTGAAACATAGAGTATTTTTTCCATTATCAAATGATACTTCTATGGCAGAGCCATATCATAATAAATGTTTGCATTACAACTATGTCAGGAAACGACGTGTGGCAGCTGTTGACGTGGGCGTGGTTCTTGGTGACGGTGACTAGCCGTGCACGTACACAGACTATCATACGCACACAGTGAGGAGCAACTTTGACGTGGGTGCTTCCGGGCAGCGCTAGTGTCAAAAGTCTGTCGATGCTCCCGTTCTCGCATGATCACCTGTGCTGCATGTCAGATACCGCCAGAACTTGCTTACACCTGCGATGCATGCCAGATACCGCCATTCTACAAATCATTCTCTATCGAAACAAAATGTTTATTTGGATAAGAAGACAAAAATATTACGAATTGTACAATTATATACTGCTGTCGTAATTTTCGTCATGATAAGTTGTGAAAATCTCATTGGTATTTCATTCTTTTGCGGGAATATGAATAATAGATTTCAACTGAACACGCACATTCGAAGACTGTTGTTCGTTTTGAGTCACAATAGTTCGTTGTCAAGCAAATCGAACAATATTTATATTAAAAAAACTATCATTTTTTTTACTTAGTTATTGCGTAATTAAGTTAATAATGCAATGTTCCTATATCTCCTGCCGATTACAAAACTTGAGACTGTGCTTCAACCCCGTATGACCTCAGAATTTTAGAGTACTTGCATATCTTCAACCGAAACCCTCATTTGAACCATATGGGCAGTTCTAACCCTTTGCAAATAGTGAGTAGGTAGATTCCTCGTCAGAACCAGCCTAATTTCATTTCATACTTAAGTGTCACGTGTATTCTTTCTGTGCTTCTGTATTTTATGCTTTGTTCTTGTCCGTCTCATACTTTGTATTTTTACTTCCATGATATATTTATAGCACCTACAATTCATTTTACTTTGATCTTATATTTCAGACGTAATTCTTTTTTCTCGCTTGAACTGATGATGGAGCTGGACTCCGAAGCGTTTTCTTAGTAAAGATGATAATTTTTATCGGAATTTTCTTCGTTTTTAACTTTCTGATTAGGTTGCGATTAAAGCAAACCACTGACGTGTTCAGATATATTAGGTTAATATAATTACAACCCGTTGGCTGATAACTGTACGGAGATAATGCTAGTTTGTGCAGGATGTTTCACGACAAGAGATACCCAATTTCACAAGCAGAACATGGCCAGATGAGCAATTTTTTTCTATGAAATTTTCAGAACACTTTTGGGTTTTTGAGATATTAGCAGTTTATTGTTTTAAAGTATGAAAATTTATGATACAATTCCTCGCAATATTTTGTTTGAATTTACGTTACAAACACTGCTAATGTACGAGAGTGTACAATGATGAAATTTTCTTTTAGTGATATTTGATTAAAAGGTTTCAGCAAATACGTATTGAATGAATGAATATGAGGAAGATCTCATTGCCAAAATTTCAGAGGCTGCTGGTGAGATTTCTGAAATGCCAGACGTGTTTCCTAATATCCGGCTGTCGTTAACACTTTGTATATAGAATTTATTTGGGAAATAAGAAAATACAATACAGCAGTTATCGGTAGTTTTAATGTATTTTAGCATTAGGCTTGTTTTAGTTTATATTTTTGGTTAGGCACCTTTTCCTTTTGGTGGAAATATCACGGCCTCTCATTAATGCAGCCTTTCCTTTCGAGATTCCAGCCTTCCTCCTTGCCACGCTTGTCGGTTGGCACACAATCTTCCTGCCCAGAGACCTCTTGTTAAAAATTGTGCTGCCAGCAGAGTGTGAAACAAAGTTGCCAGTTGAGATTTGGTTTTAATTTGTCCTAATCTCAATTTGAAACGCTGCAATCCTTTCCTAACCTCAGATGAATCAAACAAATCTATAGTATTTTTTAACAGTTCTAAAGTCGAATCCCGTTCATATGAAGTCTCTTTAGAAGTATCCTGCTGGGGAGAATCATTGACGTTTACTTC
>JACJUY010011504.1:0-20987 GCA_014220935.1 Platorchestia sp. MABIK
CTCCCTCCCACTGCTCCCGCTCCTTTGCTCCCTCCCACTGCTCCCGCTCCTTTGCTCCCTCCCACTGCTCCCGCTCCTTTGCTCCCTCCCACTGCTCCCGCTCCTTTGCTCCCTCCCACTGCTCCACATCTGGTACAGGGGGAGGCTAGCGCTGTGAAGAGGCCGGTAGCCAGCTAGAGGCGCGCGTATCTTATCTTTATTGCGGAAATGCGGTTATAGTTCGAAGAAAGTCGGCTTTGTGGACAGATAGAAATCATTTCGAGTTTTATTGCAAGAGATTGGCATGTATTGTGTGCGTGTTTATTTGAGGATCTTTTTTTTAACTTGAAGATGCAAACTGAAAATGCGTTCACATTCGCACAGTGGGCTTGTCATGCTTGAATATGCTACTTGTTGATGCATGCTTATTTGTTGGAACCCACTTACTTAGGGTAAAAAATTGCTTGTTGGAAAAATCTTACAACTTTCAACAAACTATATCAAACATACAAAAATACGAACGCTCGCAGCGAGTGTTAATATTAATGAATAACACTAGCCGTCGAGTAAAAATAGCAAAGTATTTTTAAATATTGAGTTAGTGATTGCAGGTCGGTCATGAGCACTATGAAAATACCCTCAGTGACCACCGGTGGATCCCTTCGCAGGAAACGTGTTGATATTTTGTTCTGTGGAGATGCAATCTGAGAGACGACCTCAACATCTTTTGCGGTCTCTGGCCGAATGTTGATGCGCTGCGAATTAATGCGCTTGTTATCGTAATGGTTGTGATAACAAGCTGTGAGCGCTCTGTCGAGTGGGAGAACTCCAGAGGGACTCGACGCTTCATTCCGCTGCCAGTCCTAGTGGTGCTCTGTGGAAACCCCCCAAAAAATTAGAATTATGGCTCGTCGTTAACTTGATTACGGAGGGGAGGAAAGTTTTTATCGTTTTTTCTAGCCAAGTGTTGGAACGGTTTCCCGCGAGGCGAAGTTGTAAAGCCACATTTTATGGAAGTTAAATTTCAGATGATCCTCTGAACTGCTCGCTTCTCTGATCCGTATCGCCAGACAAGTGAGCAAGTTGGGTTCATGTTTCCATTATTGAGCTATGAAACCACACCGTGGAGGTGATTTGTATAAAGCTAGAATTGATACGGCCTCTATACCTTGACCGAACTTCCGTGCTCGTATTATAATTTGATGTTTAAAACCGTTCGTGAGTTGCGTACTTTTTATAGGGGAAGTTTTGATTCTGAGGTAAGGGAGTTTTTCCCCCTTGCGAAAATCTCTCATATCACAACGAGTGCTCCGCTTTTCTCCACGGGTTTGCTGTTCTTTCGGGTATTATGCCACACGGTCCTCGCTGGATGCATGGAAAAGCCGTTATATTTTCGTTCGAATGAACGGGCTTATATTAAATTAAATTCTGTCTATTTTAGCTGATGTTATTAGAGTAAATAAAAAATCGCGACGCAGAATTCCCCGGAATCCGAAGGAAATGGTGTCAGAGAAATTTGCCCTCGTGCCTGACGTGGGAGCAGCTGCCAGCTGTAATGAAACCCTGCGAAATTTATGAGACATTCTTCTAAATTAAACAAACGCCCTCAGAGGAAGAAGAGTCATTATGGAACCTTGAGGTGATGATGCGATTTGAATTTCTCATTTGGACGCTAAGACTGATGTTGACTCGGTTCTTTGGTGATTAATATTTTCTTAGGAAATTGAGCAAAATGTCGTCCCTGCTGAGCTCCAGTTATGTTCTCTAAATATTAAATGAAATGATCACATTGCTTCTTGGATTTCAGCTTTAATGTTAAACTTCTCAGTCGGTTTTCGTTGAACTACAATAACTTCACAAAATCATAAGCGATCAATTTGCAAATCTTAAAACCATGTTGTGGGGATTTTCAGTACTTACTGAATGGAGACCAGGTACGCTTCTTCAATTACATACGTTTTTAGGGCTTATTTTTTGTGAATGAAAGAAAAGGCGAATTTTTCTTGAATGAAGAATAAGGCGAATTTTTCGTGAATGAAGGAAAAATCGAATTTTTCGTGAATGAAGGAAAAGGCGAATTTTTCGTGAATGAAGGAATAGGCGAATTTTTCGTGAATGAAGGAAAAGGCTAATTTTTCGTGAATGAAAGAAAAGGCTAATTTTTTGCAGTTTTCCAACTCCTCCATCGTTGACATGGTATATTTTTGTCGTTGCATTACTGGCATTTATCGAATTTTTTATGGGTTTAAAAACGGGACAAAGCGATGCAAAATAATAAGTTGCTGAAGTTCATAAAAATGCTTATGAGATTTTGCTGCTCAAAATTTGTGATTTTCCTAAAACTCTGTAAGTTTTGCTCGTGTATTTCAGAGAAGCTCTGCAATGCACACTCTACACTACACATACGTACTCAGTTCGTTATTAGAAGTGCGTCTTCAATCTCCGAGGATTTAGCTTCCTTTAAGCTACCTCTTGTTTTTCAAACCACAATTTTTCTAATAGAAAACATGAGGGCTTCAATTTGCCTTAGCACGGAGCTTTCAATTCGAATATGAATTAATTTGTAGACAAATAACCTTTGATGTAGAGGCTGAACATATATTGAGTAAATGTATTTTCAGCCTCACTTTTTTACCTGCGATAACTGTAGACTGAGCCACGTTTTTTTGTGGCAAATGTCAATATGATCGTCAACTTAAATCGAGTGTATATCCTTGAATTAAATTCCCGTGTTTTCCTTCTTTCATGATTGCAATGCCACCATCTAATTGCTCCAAAATTGCATGGCATTGGTAAATATGTATGGGATAGTAATTATGTAATTGCTTTCAAATCAACCTGCAAGTAGCAATAGGGTAAAGTGTATAGTTCTTCAAGTGATTTACAAAGTAAAAAGCGTTTAGTTGTTCAAGTGCTTTGCTAAGTAAAAACCGTTTAGTTATTCAAGTGAAGTGCTAAGTTAAAAGAGTATAGTTGTTCAAGTAGTTTGCTGAATAGAAAGCGTATAGTTCTTCAAGTGGTTTGCTAGGAAAAAAAACGCACAGTTTTCTAGTAATTTGCTTAGTAAAATGCGTTTAGATGTTCAAGTAATTTGCAAAGCTGCATGCATTTCGGCCACTTTGACCGAGTGTATTTCGATGCATATTTTGTTTGTTCCAAGGACATTGTGTTTTTGAAATGACGCTGGTAAGAGGAGAGGCGCGCTCTAGGCTAACGTGCGTAAGGTCCCCCCAGGGAGCGTGTCCCATTTGCTATTCATGCGCTGGGCCCGTGCGACTGGCGTCGATCTGCTGCCTCGCCTGCTCCTGCCGATTAGAATCTTCGGAGGTTCGTCGCAGAAATTATGCTTGAACTAGATAGACGAACTTTGGCACTGAACCTCAAGGTTAAATATGGTGACTTCATGTGTAGGGAATATCTTGAATATGTATTACAATGTCTAATTTGGTGACCCGTAGACAGATTTCAGTCGCTTGTTGACAAAAAGCAACGGTGTATGAGTGGACTTTAATTTTTGTCCGACTTTAAAATATTATTGAGCAAACTATCGACGTCCTGTGTTTCGTTACAGCCCGGAAAACTCTAAAGAAATGAGTTTGTACATCTTCTGCAACTTCGATCAAAAAAAGTAGTTCTAACTTTACTATTCTTGAAAATAAAGTTTAACTTTTGCTATGCTATATTCTCAACTTTCTGACGTTTAATATTTAATCTGAAATTCGGTTGGGTGCTTAACTTCGGGAAGCATTAAATACTTCCGATAGATACAAATTAGCTTCGGTTTTCGCTCGGGAAACATTTTTTTATTATTTGCTAACAACATTCGATTGATTTTGAAGTTCAGCGGCGCGTTCTTTGATTTTGAAGCTGCTCTGAAGAGGGTAAAGGACGTGCAAAAAGTTCTGTTGTGAGAATACCATTACCATTTGGTATATAAGAAAATTTAAGAACTGAAAAAGAAATACGGATTTTGGGCTGACGCGCTTGATACTTTTTTATAAATCGTCGAATTTTTCATCTATTCCGAAATTATTTCAAGAATTTGCATTTTTAATGATACAATAACTCAGAGGTGAGGAATTTTTTACTGTAATCGGTCCCATTCTCATCATTACCATCACAATAAACGGATGCTACTAGAGTCTCAGTTTCTCGTAGAATAAGGAAGATCGTGGACTGGATCTCTCGTGGACGATTAGATCAGTGAACACGTTAACAGCGCTTTCGCAGTTTCACGGTTTGTTTGGTTAGGTTCTAACAGAATTGGGAAATCTACTTCACTGCTGGAATACATTTCTATCTTTCCAAGAAATGTGGGAAATAGAACTGCACAATAACATTTAACCTCGTATGAAAACATTTACCATAAACCATAAATCTTGAAAACTAGACGTGATTCGGAATAATTGTGCCAAAATATGTGCCTGCCTCGGGATAATTGTGCCAGAATATGTGCGTGCCTCGGGATAAATATCAGAATTTGCGCGTACCTCGGAATAATTGTCAGAATTTGCGCGTACCTCGGGATAATTGTGTCAGAATTTGCGCGTACCTCGGAATAATTGTCAGAATTTGCGCGTACCTCGGGATAATTGTCAGAATTTGCGCGTACCTCGGGATAATTGTCAGAACTTGCGCGTACCTCGGGATAATTGTCAGAATTTGTGCGTACCTCGGGATAATTGTCAGAATTTGTGCGTACCTCGGGATAATTGTCAGAATTGGCGTGTGCCTCGGGATAATTGTCAGAATTTGCGCGTACCTCGGGATAATTGTCAGAATTGGCGTGTGCCTCGGGATAATTGTGTCTAAATTTACCATTATTCATTGCTGAATGCGGAGCTAACTGAATTCAAATTGTAAGCACGTCAATTTTTGTCACAGAATTTTAAAATTTTTCTCACGCGAATCGTAAATTTCAATCATGTTCCAGGTAAATTAAATTTCCGTGTGTGATTTCATGCTTTGACCTCGAAGCAGCTGTCTTGTACAACACATACCATTCCCCACTTCCCAAACTCCCCCAAGAATCCATCTTACAAGTAGGCGATGTTGACGACGCAGTAGCAGAAGGCAAACATTACAGCCACGAAATCATTTCAGTTGTTAGGAAGACACCAGATATTAGGCAGGCTTTGTATTAATTTGCCGCTACTTTGCTCATTGACCAAATTGAAGCGAGTAGAAAATCAGGGCAAATGCGAGCAGTTTGACCATAAGAAGCGTTGTGGGCGCGCGCCCGGCCGCTGCTGCGTCGCCTCTACGACCCAACTTCTCCTTGTAAACGACCGCCTCATGGCCTCCGTACCACGCCTTGCGTCCGGGCTCAGGCTGCCTTAAGTGCTAACTTCTATGTTTTTCTCACCATTATTTGTTTCCAAGAAATTCTTTTGGCCTTCACTCGCGTTATGCATTCAGTGCGGATCTTTCTTATAGTCGCGCGTGCGTGTTGAATCGCCGCGAAGCATCTATTGTTAAAGTTTCGTGGATTGAAGTGTTGAATCGCCGCGAAGCATCTATTGTTGAAGTTTCGTGGATTGCATTACGTGCTTCAACTCTTGAGTAGTTTCGTGAATGGAATAGCGTACTTGAACTCTTATTTAGTTTAGTGGATTGAATTCATCCGCTTGATGACATGCGACAACGACGTGCATCATGAAACTCCCTTTTACTGTGTAAACTTTCATTTTTTGTAGCATAACCTACAATTAGAGCTTAGGAGAATTACTTAATCTCCATTCACGGTTGAGGGAGAGGAATTTTGATCATTTAAATAAATGCTAGTTAGTAAATTATTTGATGATAACGTCGCTTTAATACTTAAAGCCTGACGCATTCGTGCAATAAGGCAGTGACCGCATTCGATAATGATCCGTGGTAAGCCTGTTTGTGTAAGCCTGCTTGTTTTAAATTCTATTTATTGTAAAACTTTTAAACGATTTCTTTTATCGTCTAATATGAATTGTCCAATTTGAAGTTTTGCCCTATTTTGGATCCTTTGAGGGTACCCAAATCGTAAAATAGTGTTTTTTTTTTTTTGAACTCTCAAAGGGAGACAACTATTGTATTTGTGAAAAAAGCGCTCCCTAGGGATAGATGTGAGGCCTCGTGATGCAGAACAGTTGGCCTTCCATTTGCTAAAATAAAATTCTGGCCTTGTGTCTTTGTAGACCAGCATTTTTCAGTTCACAAGCGTCTTTTTTTTTCAGCAGCTTTTACTTTTTTACACGACTTTTATCTCGTTTCATAAATCTCTTTCAACCTTGCCGTTTTTATGCACAGGGTGTGGGGACATTCTTTAGGCTTAGGCCCTCGTTCCCTTATTTCCATTTTAATGGTATTTTCCTCCTTCCTCTCTTGAGAGCACTTTCCTTGGGGCAAAAGAAGCTTAAACTAACTTATTTTCTAATATGATAGTATTTTTTGACTACCCTTCACCTTGAAGGGGCATTTGCTTTGACGTTTTATTTTATCTCACATGAAACTTTGTCCTCCTCAATTGTTCTTCGATGTGGAGATGTATACAAGCCGAGTTCATTTGCGAAGTACCCTAAGTATGATGTACTTCTCGGCATGTTTCGTGTTCTTTTATTTTTACAAATTCAGTTCATTTACACGATTTCAAAAATATAAAGCGTTTCCCTGCTTGCTCCTGATACTCAATATGCGCTTCAGGTCATTTACTTAGTTCCCAAAGTGTAGAGAAACCGATTCTCTGCATGCTCATGATACCTAATAAACACAAGTTCACTTACGCAGCTTCTAAAATGTAAAGAAATTGATTCCCTGCATGCTCATGATACTTAATAAACACAAGTTCACTTACGCAGCTTCTGAAGTGTAAAGAAATTGATTCCCTGCATGCTCATGATACTTAATGAACACTAGTTCACTTACGTAGCTTCTGAAGTGTTAAGAAATTGATTCCCTGCATGCTCATGATACTTAATTTAGGCAAATTCAGTTCATTTACGCAGTTCTCTAAACATGTGTTGATCTGTGTGTTCCTGATACTTTATATGCGCAAGTTCAGCATTCACGCAGGTTTGGCAGTATGATGAAATCGCTTCCCTGTATGCTCCTGATACACGCAGTTCTTTAAACACGCATTGCCCTGCGTGTTCCTGATGCTTAAACATGCGCAAGTTCAGGTCATTTTCGCAGGTTGTGCAGCATAATGAAAGTGCTCGCCAGCGCACACCTTGACTTGTGTGGGTGTTGTAGCGTCCTGCTTTGCGCAGAAAGCACCACCTCCAGTGACCACCCGCAGCGCGGCGTGCCGGCGTTTGCACTCAAATAGGAACTTCGAGCCGAGCCAACGGCGCCTTTGCATGTGAAGCTCCTGCTCGTAGTGCCCCACTCTCTCATCCTTTGATCGGCTTGTGTGCTGAATCTTTCCGAATTCATTTGAACGTAGCTCTGATGTTCGGCGGTTCTCAGAGGTCAGCTTTCAAAGTGGTCCTCGCGCTTTGCTGAATTCTATCAAGCACTTGGGTTTTTTGTTTAGTTTGTGGCGTTCAAAATTCGCCGTATCTCGGTGTACCTTACTGTGTGTTCTATTTCATATATGTATGTGTGCGTTGAAGGAGCGCGACTCAGTGGAAAGTGTGGGTTGTAATAATTTCGAAATTTTTTCGCGTGAATCTGGTTTTGTGCCAAAAATTTCCAACTTCTGTTCGTAGTATTTCCCCCCTTATTTAAAACAGAAAATATTTGTTCACCCGAGTACAATTGCAGGCTTCCTTGCTGCGTCAATTGTCAGGAGGAGCTGATATATGATACACGCCCCGCACACGTTATTGCTGACGTTACAATGCCGCACACGTTCCTAGTCGTAAACTTTACTTGTCGCGTACGGTACTAGTTGTAAACTTTACTAGTCGCATACGTTGCTAGTCGCATACGTTGCTAGTTGGGTACGCTGCTAGTCGCCTACGTAACCAGTGAGTACTTTACCGACACAACAGCTTCTTTAAAATGAAAAATTTAATGATTTGAGCTACTTGTGTTCTCCTCGCTGATTATTTGGTAATTCCTTTAAGTTAATTAGATGCTCTCATGTAGCATAGATACGCGTGGATCCTAAAATAAAGTCTCTTGAACTGATATAGAGCGCTCAAGTAGAAGCGTTCATGTTGCCTAGAAACTCGCGAGTCCTGGAAGAAATTCCCCATAATTATTGATGTAGAATGCTCAAATAGAAGCTTTTATGTAACCTAGGTACTCGTGAATCCTAAAAGAAATTTCCTTTAATTTATATAGAATGTGCAATAAAAGCCATTTTTTTATCTAGATACTCGCGGATCCTAAAATAACTTCCCTTTAATTGATATAGAATGCTAAAATAGAAGCTTTCAAGTAGTGAGTCCTAAAAAAAATTTTCTTTAACCCCTTCCCCAATAATTTTTTTGTTAAAAACGTTTCATTTTGAGACTAATTTTTTTATTTTGGTTCCATATAGTATTTTTGATGCTGGTTATGAAAACAGTTTATAATTATTTTTTCTTCCCATTTTTGTGGTTAACGTTTTATTTTGAAAATACCTTTGTCCGCAAAAACGAGTCACCCCCCTCCTCTTTCTCCTCACTTGTCGAGAAATAGTCATTTTCTGATGAACTGGCAGAGTTATCAGAAGTATTCAAGCTTCTGAAGGAAGGTTCATATTCAGTATCTTCCGTTGAACTAGACATTTGGGGTGTCACACTTCAAAATGCTACAAAAAATGAATGCAAATGTGGATGCAAACAACACCCTTCCGACGACAATGGCTGTTGCAAGTGTAGTAACAGTGTCCTTGAAATACCACAGCTCTACCCTATCGCCTCTACCAGGCGTATGATTTGACGAGAATACTCGTTTCACGCTTAGAATGGCTTACAAAGGCTTAAAATGGCTTAAAATCGACGAGTATGTACGTTCGTAGCTGGTTTTTGAAGGTAAAGTTTTAGACGAGCGACTGAAAAAGAACATAATGTGAAGACTAGTATACGCGTTTCTGCCGGGGAAGGGGTTAATTGAGATTGCTCAAAAAGGAGCATTTAGGTAGCCTAGATACTCGTGAGTCCTGAACGAAATTTCCTTTAATAGATGTAGAATGCTCAAATAGAAGCACTCGTGTAGTAGATTTTTCACGAAGTTTCTCATAGTTGATATAAAATTCTGAAGTAGACGCTCTCCGGTAGCCTAGATACGCTGAGTCCTAAAAGAAATTGCCTTTAATTGATATAGAGCGCTCAAATAGGAGCTCTCATGTAGCCTAGATCCGCGTGGATCCTAAAAGAAATTCCCTTCAATTGATATAGAGCGCTCAAATAGAAGCTCTCATGTAGCCTAGATACGCGTGAGTCCTAAAAGAAATTCCCTTTAATTGATATAGAGCGCTCAAATAGAAGCTCTCTTTCAGCCTGGGCAGTGCGCGGCGGCGAGTTGCACAATGCTGTCGGCAGGTGGGCCGCGTTCCCACGGGGCTTCGGTAGCGCTGCGCCTCTGGGGAATTGAAATCTCAGCAGACGACAAATGGGGAATGGCTGATATTTGACTGATGAAAAAACGTCCCAATAGCGGATTTGACTGTGGAAATGACAGGAATATTTGGCGAGGGCTGCGCGCAGGGTGATGAAGCATGCAAGGATGGAATGATTGATAACGAGTGCACAGGGAGTGTGGTGTGTACTTTTCTGGTATGCTGTTTCGCCTGATAACTTCGATTTCAAAGAGGTTACGTATCAAAGTAGTTTTATGACGTTGAGATCGCATACTCGTGTATGACACCGGAACTGTTATACGGTGCCATGTACCGAAACTGTTGTACGGTTCTGGTGTCAAATACATACATCGGTCAGTGGATATGTTTTTTGAGGACGGCTTTCATAGTGAGATCCTATTTGGAGTGCCAAATTAATAGCGGGATGTGAGGAGTGTGAGCTAGAGTTGTTTGGATTTGTGAATGGAGAGTTGAATTGTGATGGATTGGAAACAAGCATGTGGGAAGTGTGATGTTCGGTTTGGAGTGTTGAAGGTGCAAAATGAGTCATGCAGTAAGTACTGATGGAGGAGTCATAGCGAATGTAACATTCGTATTTCACTAGATGAACCACTAGCGGCGGTTAAGAGAGATTTAACTACATCTCTCAACTCAGAGGAAAGTAAATGTCAGTGTTGGTGACCTTTTGGTATCATGTTCGTCGCTAGCTGCAGTTGTGGCAGTAACCTAGTTGTCTTCTGCTTGTCACCATTGAAAAAAAAAGTGATGACCAAACCCAGTTCAAGCAGTTATTCCGCTCCACACCGTCACACGATGGAGTGATGGCGTAACATAAAGGTTTGCTGAGAGATGGTAGAGCGTGTGATGAAAGATTAGGTGATAGAAATGTTGGTCGGGCGAAAATATAACTTATTGAATTGAAGAGTCGTGGTGTGATGAAAGGAGCCCGTAGCGAACAGAGAAATTCTTTGGAGATGAATGCATAACTAAAGTTCTCATGTAGCCTAGATACGTGTAGGTCCTAAAAGAAACATCCCGTGAGTGATTTCTCAAATAGAAGCTCTCATGTAGCCTAGATACGTGCAGGTCCTAAAAGAAACATCCCGTGAGTGATGTAGAGTGCTCAAATAGATGCTCTCATGTAGCCTAGATACGTGTAGGTCCCAAAAGAAATATCCCGTAAGTGATGTAGAGTGCTCAAGTATAGAAGCTCTGCTGGGATAAGCTAAAATTCAAAAGAGGCAAGAGCACATTTTGCCCTATTCGTACATGTGCACATAACACGTTCTTGATTGTTTTTCTTTGGTGGTTTTTGCTGGTGAAGTTTCCAATTTTTTTTGCACGCAAAAACTGTCGCCTGTGCGCACATACTCGCTACATTTTGAGCCCAAGAATTTTGCTCTTCTCAAATATTTTCTCCTGGATTTCTCTGTTCTGGCACAATAAATTTAGAATTTGTTGGACGCATGCGGCAAATTCCTTGCAGCTTTGGATGGTCCTGGATTTTTTCCACATTTTTGTTGTTTTTCCTTGTTATTCTAACTGTGATAATTTATGGTGATTGAATTTATCATAATAAGAAGATTGTCTTTTAAATGCACTGTGACTTAGAGTGGCCCAGAAGTCACTAACTCTATTGATGTACAAAGAAAACAAAAACTCATGTACGAAAGGATGAAAAATAGAAGAAAAATATTTTCAGGATTTATTGACGCTGTATTCTGAATAAAATGTGCCTCAAATGATGACCACGGTTGTTTTAATAATTTAAGGCTCTTTCTTTGCGTTTCCAGAACAATCATTAGTGTATCAGACAAGGGTTGAGCTATTTCACATCGTCGCTTTTAAGTTCTAGTGAATTTGTAGGTTATGTTACATAAACTCGTGACCTGAGGTAGCCCATCAGAAAATATCGCCTGGGACAAATCTAGAGAATGAGAGACTCAAGAGATTTTGCAAAATCGTGAAATCAAGTAATTAGGAATGCACTCTCTTAACAATGTCACTTTTTTTGCTCTCGCTGTTTGGGCTCTGGCCCCGTCCTGTTGAAATCAAATATTAGACAAGTCCTGTTTCTCAAGTTCTATGACAAGAAACTCTAATATAATTTGGTATTTCTCGCCAGTAACTGTTCAAGTTGTGCCACCATTTTCAAAGAAGTAATGACCGAGCACAGTTGGTTTTCCTTTTGAACAAAATTTTTTTTACATCCTAGCATTCATAGTTTTTGGTTTCATTGGCAATGAAAGGGTCAGGTACTACTAGTTTTCTTAAGGTAATCGATGGATTACCATAAGAATAAACCAATTGATCAACAAAGCGATGTTAAAATCATGGCTGGAGCCCTCACTTTGGTTTGCATTTGAAGTCGCAACCTATCACGCCATGTAGTTCCATGGAATTTTCTCAAAGTTCCAAATGTTTTCGTTTCATAGTTGCTCATATAAACATACATGTTCAAATGTTCGTGCAAATAAAAATTGAAATTAATATAATCTTGGCATGCGCATGAAGCAAGCTCAAGTTCAGCGTATAAGACGCTGTTGAAAAGGCTTTCGGTCAGAAACAGCAACATGCTCTGTTTGGTGGAGCCTCGTCGACATATACTAGGGAAAATCTCCCCTCTCTCACTGATGTTTCCATCAAGTGGCAAAAGCAGCATCGCTGCTGTGTATTTAGTCTTCCCGTCTTGTATCTATGCACAACCTTTCATATTTGTTCATCGCTGCTGTGTATTTAGTCTTCTCATTTTATACTACCTTTCATTTTTTTCATCGCTGCCCTGTATTTTGTCTTCCGTCCGGTATTACCTTTCATTTTTTTTTTCCTCATAGGGGACGCTCGAGTACCTTGTAACCGACCTCGTGTATCGTATTTGATCTGTTTGTTTTATCTCCGTCTCTTTGAGACGAGTCGCCCTATACTGTAGCATAGAAGTATGTAGTCTGTGGTGTTGTAGATAATAGTTGTTTTATTTCAAAGTTGTACATGATGGTAGTACTATTTTTATCTCTCTGAAGATACAATTACTGTCTCTATGGGAATTGGCACTCCCAGGGGAAAATGAGATGTCCCGTACTTAAAATTACGTAGGTCTTTACTTTGTTGAAATAAAATAGCATTTTGTTTTGTTAAGGACCGTCTATTTACGATTCACTGCTATCCTGTTTTTTGTCATCTGACTTTTTCCTTCAATTTTTATTTTGTTTTATGACTTTCCTCCTCAACGCACTGTTTCTATCCGAAGAAAATTTAGTGTGGGAACACACCTTTTGTAAAAATCCGTTTCCTGAACTCCATACTAAATGGTGCCTTCATCCTTTATTTCTTTGAACAGCTTTATTTTGGTCAGGGAGGCTGAATCTAACTTATAATCTAACGTGTACTATTTTTGAGGAATATTTAATGATTCCAAGTATCAAATTTAATAAATTTGGGCATGAAACGTTAAGTCTCTCTTTAAGCACGGGGATTTATTAGATTTAGAAACACCGGCAAATGAAGTCGCTGCATTTGCAGTTAAAAATCAGTGTTAATGAGCTGTGAAATCCTTAACTTTTTTGCTGTGATCCAAAAAATAGAGAAAATAGGCTCTAGGTAACGTGTTCTGGCTGGTCGGTGCGAGAAGGAACATTCTTCCGAGAGTTTACTGCTGTCGAATTAGCAGTCCGGCTGTAAATTTCAGAGGATATCTTCCTGCCTTGGCCCATCCTCTCCATGGAGTGTGTTGCTAGTGTTCCTCTATTGTACATGCTCTGGCAACTCTGCCGTGTGTTTGGTTCGAGTTACTTAGTGGTGCCAAGTGAAGGAATAAAAACCAATCTCCTTTCCATTCGGAGAAATCAAGGGGCCCTTGTCCTAGGGTAAAAAATGACGGTAGTTTGAAGTAAGATGTGCATGAAAGCGCGTCGTTGGATTTTGAAGCCGTGCTGGAAAGAATCTAACATACATCCTTTATTTTTAATTTGTTTCAGTTTAATTTTTTTCAATTTAAATTTTTAAAGGAAATTTAGTAGGTTCGGCTCCTCCAAGTTAGGAGCTCAGGTTTGAATTTTTTGGTTTATTCTAATGCAAGTGAATTTTTTTTTTTAATTTATTTCTGTCCAGAAACGATACAAAAACAATTTACTTCCATTTGTGAAAATGGAAATATGCCCACCTACCTTTTTTGGGTTCACTGCTGTCCTGTTTTTCAGCACCTACTATTTTCTTCTTCAACTTTTATCTCGTTTCATAAACTTTTTTCTAAGCTTACTGTTTCTATGTTCCTTTTGCGTAGATTCTGTGTTCCCTTATCTCCATACTCACTGGTGCCTTCCTCCATCCTCTCTTCGGAACTCTTTTTTAGCGATTAGGGAGGCTTAAACTAACATCTGATCTAATCTTTTTTATTCACATGCATGGATTCGTCTGCCTGGCTAATCACCGCACGCAACCTAGCTTTTAAAAACGAGTTAGGGAGATGTCGCAAGTCGTCCTCATTTGTCATTTTACGAAGAAACTTCTGCTGTTTCGAGCACCCATTCGAGTGTCGACACCGCACTCATCCTCTCTAGCGTTGTTATGTTCAATTGGACACCGTGCGTGGCATTTTTGATGTGGGCGATAAGAACCGCGTAGGTTACAAGCTAGAAGTTAAGTAGGCCTTCCATTTCATTGAAATAGAACATACTTTTTCTTTGTTGACGACTTTTTTCCGTTCACTGTCCGTTTTCAGCACTCATTTTTTTCAACTGTTATATTGTTTCGTAAACTTTCTAGCTATTTCATTTCTGTGCAGGTGAGATTTTGTATTGAAGCGCACCTTAATTAGATTCCTCTTTCCCTTAATTACATATTAAACTCTCTTTGGAACATATATTTTTTGTGGTGAGGGAGGCTTCAACTAACTTATCATTTAAGCTAATCTACCCCAAGTTAATAACATTTAACCATCCTTTTTACTACAACTTTAATGTTCACCCAAGAACAGCTGCTTCACCTCATCAGTTCTCTTTATTTTGCCATGTTTACTTTCCCCTCTACTTCACTTCTCCCTCAAATGAGCCCGGAAAAAAGAATAAAAAAAGCTACATGGAGAGAGAGAATAGCAGCAGCCTTCCTACGCTCCTAAGATAAAAGTCAACTTTTGCTTCGCTAGCTCCCTATTAACAAATGAGTGCACCGCCTCCGCCCCCTTCCTTCCGCCGCTTTTGTGTGTGAAGTCGAGCGAAGTTTGCGTCCAGACTTTCTCCACTGCACCCATTCTCTGCCTATCACATTTCATGGGAGCCCCGGTCTCTATTCATTCTACCATGATTATGTAGTAATTCCCAGAACGTGCGCTTTGCTCTGAGCGTCACGATTTTTCACGTGAATTTTTGGATTTGCGTTACACTTAGCATATGAACTGCGACTGCTCAGCCATTTTTTGTTCTGGTGTTAATTGGGAGAGCTTTCGGGCTGGCTCTCATCGTGCGCTAGAGCTCTGTGCGCTCGGGGCGTATGTGTGTTTCTTTTGACGTACTGCATTAGTTAGCGTCATATCTCCCCTGGAGTACGAGTCCTTCAATTGTTCGGAGTTAGACGCATGCAAATTCAGTGGATCCTCGCAGTATTCGGCGATGTCCTATGCAGACTTCAACTTACACCGGTGAAAATCAGTGCGTTATTCAGAACTAAAATGAAGCACCGTATTAGTTTGGTTATTGTGAATAATTCTTATCAGTATAAGTCGAGGTTTGTAGTAGATGACGTCTTATAAATAGAAGATCGGTTGTGCTGTTCCAGCTGTGCTCTATTATAGTAGGAATGGATGATATGTTTCAGCTTCAAAGATAACCCTATTTCCGCCAAGCACTCGGTTAAAACGGTTATGATCTACCTTTCTTCGAACAAATGCGTTAATTTCCCCTAATTGCTTCATCGAAGGTCTTTAGGGGAAATCACTATTGTATCTGTGGGAATTAGAAGAGGAAGATGCGAGGTCGATAGCTGAAGGTTTAATGTAGGTCTTCTTTTTGTTGAAGTATTTTGTTTCTTTACCTACTATCTTTTTTCGGTGTACTGCTGTTTCTGTTTCTGACAACTTGATTTATCTCAACTTTTATATTGTTTCACAAACTACTTTTAATCTTGCTGTTTCTATGCGCAGGGAGTGGGGCCACATCTTGTGCATAGATTCCTTGTTTCCATTAACTGCAACCTAACTGGTGCCTGCCTCTCTTAAACCTTTGTTTTGGTTGAAAAGGCTTAAACTACTTCGTGATTTAATCTTTAACACGAGTAAAATCATGTGTTTGGAAAAACACTTTTAACTGCAAAGCTCTCTGTGAGAATGCGAAAGGGAAATATTTTGTATGATCTGGGAGCTCAAGAGTTGTGCTACGGTTATATTTTTCCAGGGTGTTTCTAGAGAACAAGGGGTGAGACTAAACTGTTTCATTTTCCTAAATTGTTGTGGAAGAGTGAAAAGTTAAATATTTATAGCTTCTCAATACGTTTCCTGCGATGAGTTAAATTGACGTTCAGTTTTCAATTCAAATTTAAAGTAAATTGTAGTTAGCAATTTTGAAGGTAGCAAACACTAATTATATCGTGCTTTCATTTAGCTTTCATTAAGTGACTGCAAGTCGGTCGGCAGCATTATGAAAATCCCCTCAGTGACCACCGGTGGCGCCCCTTTGCAAGAAACGTGTTAATTTTAACTTGTGTCCAACTGAAGCGTAAAATCAGGTACAACTCAGTTTAAGTTTGAAGATCATTGACGTCACAAAATGTAACCAAGTTACATTGCAAAGCACTGGCCTACTGGGCCAAATTTCATTCTGTCGTTTGGTTACCTTTACTTCATGTTTTTATTCTTTGAGAATTAGACAAAAATTTAATTTACATTCTTCCTGTTCTGTTATTTAAATGTTTTTCCTCTAACCCTTGATCGTCCAATGTACTTTCTGAATGATTTTAGGAAATCACTCTCATTTTTCTTATATTCTATTTGTATTGATGAAAAATTCACATTTACTGGCTTCCATGTATTATAATTTAAGGGAAATTACTGTTACATTTCATTCAACCAAAAAATTTGGTCTATATTGGGCTAAACTGAACGTCTGCATTTTCTTCCATCGCGCCCATCATGTAGTAGAGGACGTCGGAAGTTGTCTCTTTTGGTTGCCTTTACTTCATATCTTCTTACTCTGTGGAGTAGACAAAAATTAACTTACATTCTTCTTGCTCTGTTATATTTTGAATTATAATTGTAAAATTATATTATACTCTGTTCCTGAATATTTTTCTTTAAACTCTATAATATTTTTTCTTCAATCGCACCCATCATGCCGTAGGACATGGGCAGTTGGACGGCCGCACGCGCAATACGCCGCTCCGTGGATCCATCCTTTCTTTGATGTTGCGTGGCCGTCTCTTCCATATCCTGCCTCCAGCGTCGTTTTTTCTCAGCCTCTGGCAAAGACTTATCTTCTAAAGGCGTGATTGAGATGTACCGCAGCGAAATAACTTACGACCCTCTGGTCTTCCCTCGCTTTGATGCTGTTGTACCGAGCAAATAAAATCAAGAGTGCAGAAGGTTGAAGTTGTGACATAGGATTACGTATGAAAGTATTACTTGTTACCAATTTCGAAGCTCTGTGAACCCTCTCATGAAAGCAGAGTATTCTCGTAAATGTCAGTTAATAGTGAAAATCCTCCAGCTCTTGTCAGATATAACGTGGCCAGATATTTCAGTCCACTTCAGTAGTTGATGTAAGTCCTCTAGCACTCATTTGGATCCTTCAGAAATAACGTAACCATAATATTGCAGTAAACTTAAGTAGTTGATGTAAGTCCTCTAGCACTCATTTGGAATCCTTCACAAATAACGTAACCAGAATATTATGGTTGACTTAGTTGTTGATGCGAGTCTTCTAGCACTCATAAGGAATAAAGTAACCAGAATATTTCGGTAAACTTCAGTTGGCAAGTCTTTCAGTTTTCATTCGGGACCCTTCAGAGATCCCCCAGGAGGTATGCTGATTGTGCTCGTTGTGGTCTTCACGTTCCCCGAGGAAGTCCCTGGAGAACGGCCGTAGTCCGTTGATTGTGAGGCTCCGTTATGAGTTCGTAGGAATATTTTTTCCCTTTCTGCCTTGGAGGGTTCTTCCCTTCGGTTTTTGGATCCGTATTCTGGTTACCATTTGGCTTGACTCTCCTATCTTCGCGTCCAAGCGACCTTTATTCGAAGAGGATTAATAAGATATGACTAAGTTTTATTTTAAGATTTACGTACATCAATAACACGGAAATACTGAATGACCTAAATTATCCACTGATTATTCATAAAATCTCAGAAAATTGTCTGATCTTCAACTATACACAAAATATATTTCGTCTGGTTCGTTCGAACAACGAGTTGGACTCTTCCTTTTTTTCCTTGCTGCTTATTGTCCTTCTTGAATGCATCGCTTAACGTGTCTTTCCCAGAGAACAATCTTGAAAGATGTCTTTGTGAGGCGCTTTTAGTTCCGCCCGCCAGCGGAAACCTCTGATGGAGGTCGCTGGTAGGAATGACCACTGCGTTTGATTCCCGAGTGCTTTTTACTCTCTCTGTCCTTAAGTGAAGTCTTACATTTGTGGCTAGGTTCGAGCACGACTCAACTTTTAAACTAGCCCACTGTGGGTTTTCCCAATGTTGGCCTGTTTCAAGCATGGCTCAACTTTAAACTAGTCCACTGTAGTTTTTGCCAACGTTCGCTAGTTTCGAGTACGGCTCAACTTTTAACCCTTTACTTCTCGATGGGAACTCCAGTTCCCAGATGACTAGTACTTCCAGCTTAGGGAAATTGAGAAAATTTCAGGGTAGTTCAACTAGTCGGGAAATGATTTGAAGTAAATGACAAAATTAGGGCAATTAATAATTTTCCTGCAACTAGGTTTTTAGACACTCCAGAAGTTTGACACGCGCAATATGTTATTGATATCCACACAATGTAAGCTTCATGGTCTACGCAATACATTCAGTACCTTTTTTATTTCACTTGAACAAGTTTTTCATACGTACATGTATTTACAGATGAAATTAAGCAAAAATTGATTTGCTATTTTTTCTCAGATTTTTCGACAATTTTTTTGGCGTCGAAGTATACATTTTTGAAGCACAATTTTTTTCAATTTAAAAAAGAATTAAGCATCTGCTTATGCAGAAAAAATAATTCTAGGGCAATTTTGCTGATATTTTAAAAAATAATTAAAAATAATTTCCCCTTAACAATCTGAGTGTTGGGAAGGAAAGGGTTAAAATAGTTTTTGCCAACGTTTGCTAGTTTCGAGCGTGGCTCAACTTTTAAACTAGCCCCCGGTAGTTTTTGTCGGCCTTTCTTGGTGGTAAATGAATGACAAGTTGTGGAAAATTGTAGTTTCTGAGGAGTAAAGTTTCCTTGAACATTATAATTCTATGTGATGTCACATTTAATTTTGAAGTACAAGTAACTCTCGATTCACCCACATCTCGATTAGTCCCTCTCTCGATTTATATAGTTTTGCTTGTCTCCGTTACTCCGCGCCATCTCGATTTACCACCCTTCGCATTTGTCATGTATTCTGCAACATTCCTTGTAAGAAAAAAATCAAGAAGACGTTTTGTAAACAAACAGTTCTTTCATCTGTTACTCTGTTCAATGTGTGTTGGTTCGTTATATGGGCCAATTTGTCAACCCCTTTGAGTTCGATTAAAAAAATTGATGTACCTATGAAATTGAAAACCAGAAAAAGACAGAAAACAAAAACCAGAAACAAGAGCATCAAGCAATTTATTTTTTTGAATATTTTCGTTTATACACTCATTTACTGTAAAATGCTAGGATAATTATTCATATGCAGCATAAAGTTTCCCCTAAAAGAACAGGTTCACTTTTTCTTAGAACCAAAAATGGTACCTCGATTTATTCACCACATCTATTTATCCAGTCCCATCCCAGGAGACAAATCGAGAGTTACCTGCTTATTTCTTCGTGAAAAAAATCAAGTTTAATGTTTAAACCTGTTAATGTTTAAACCTTCGTTTAATTCGTTTAATGTTTTACATCATGCGTGTGCTCGGCGTTTTTATCGGTTTCATGAGGCACAATTATGTATAATACACATGCCGAAGATGAAAGTTTACCGTTTTTACATTCGTTATGTGTGTTGTCATGTGTTACCTAGTTTCAGATTAGGACACGTTAATATTGGAAACTCTTAGATGTGACCAACAAACTATATATCATAATGTCGCAAAAAGTTGGCTTTGTAATTTCAGACCTGTATTCCTGTGAATTAATATCGTTTTTATGGATCTTGTACCGAAGAGATCCTTGTTTGGTCTGTAGATGACTAAATTTTATAGTACAAGAGAATTTCTTATTCAAAGCCTGAGAAATTTAGAGCATTATTTAGCACCTGCTATGTTTTACATCTATAAACGCTCGAATTAATTCTCTTAAGCTGCAAAGGAATTGATGCTTATGGCTTCAATACCTTGAGCTTCTGCAAGGGACATCTACTAAATTCAATGCGTAGAATGTATTTTATGTCAAGGTTCAAACTTGAAACTGAGTCAGTAAAAATTTTTCTAGGATGACAGCATATTAGAAAAAACTCGTTGATAAACACGCATGAATATGATTGAGTTTAACAGAAAGTGAATGAGTGTCATTTTCATGATGTTTTTCTTAGTGATTGAAATATTACTATCAACCAGAACGGTAAAGGGTATTTGAGATTTATTTTTACGGTGAAAATCGAAATGTATTTTTAACGATGCTGATTCCACAATAAGATAAAACTCACTTTACATGATGAGGTTACGGTTCATTTTCTTTCCAAGAGGTGTGGTCAATTGGTTTTCTACGCTCTGTGAGATCAAAGCTCTCCCATTCGTCGTTAAAATTTGCGCGATTGTTTTTAAAACAGTTTCTTTCAAATATTGACTAGCTCGAACATGTAAATTTTACCACTGATTTACCGAGTCAGTTGAAGGAAATTCATAATCCTCAGGTGGGTTATCCTCGTTCACATTTTTTTTGACGTTGACGAGCAGTTTGCCTATTTTCATTCATATAAGGGGCGTACTTGAAAATTTCAAAACGTGGTCTGAAAGAAGTAAACAAAGCATCCACTCATCTGCCTACAAAGCTTTCATTTATCCTTTATATTCTGAAGCCTCCACTGAGTTTTTCTTACCTATGCACGTGGGCCTGATGCTAATAACAAAGGCTTTCGCTTGTCGTAGCCGGAGGCCGTCGTACTCATTTCTGGGAGTCTGGGGCCAAATTTGCCGCCTCTTAAGGAATTGGCGGCGCTTTCCCGGGTGCTCTGACGCCGCGGCGCACGACAGCGGGTCGATGTTGCTGCTCCTCTCGCTACCCTTCTGTGCCGCCGTCCGTGCTGTTCCTCCTGTTCTTCCGTCCGTGCTGTTCCTTCTGTTCCTCCGTCCGTGCTGTTCCTTCTGTTCCTCCGTCCGTGCTGTTCCTCCTGTTCCTCCGTCCGTGCTGTTCCTCCTGTTCTTCCG
>JACJUY010011506.1:2951-15319 GCA_014220935.1 Platorchestia sp. MABIK
CTTTCCAGGTTTGTGAAAAGGGATTACCATTGCTTCTCTCCGGGTAGGGGGATAATATGAATGAAACCATAATTGGTTGTAGAGAGCCAGAAAGTTTCGTTTCCCAATTTCTGGAAGATGCTTAAGCATTTGGTATGATATCCCATCTGCGCCAGGGGATGTATTTTTTGTAGTATCAAAAGAAGAATCCAGTTCGGCGGGAGAGAATGCTATGGTGTAAGTTTCGTTGTTGTCCGATGAGAAGTCCAGTTGGCTAGCTTCTGCACGTTGTTTTCTTTGTAAAAATTCCTGAGGGTAATTAGCCGCGCTGCTAACAGAGCTAAATGTTTCAGCTAATTTGTTCGCTATTTCTGGAACGGTAGAGTAGCTTATATTATTTTCTTGTAATATTGACACCTGTCTTTGAGGCCTGCATCTGATTTTTCTGATGTTTTCATAAATACGGGTCATTGGTCTGTCCTTTTTAAATGTGCTGGCAAATGCTGTCCATGCCTTCCGCTTCTCCTCTCGCAGAAGGTTTCTGTGAATGGCCCTGGCTCCTTTCCAGCATAGGGCATTTTGCACAGATTTCGTTTGCCTGAATTTTTGATACAGGCGTTCGCGGTTGGAGCGTGATTGAGTCAGCTGCGCACTCCAGTAGGGATTCGGAAAGAATTTTATGAGTTCTATGGTTGGAATACAATCATTAGCAACTGCTGTTATAGAGTGTCGATGAAGGTGCTGAGAGCTTCGGAGCATGTATGCTCGTCAGAGATTTCAAGTTTTTCCCAGTTTTGGTGTGCCTCGTAGGACACCCAGTCTGCCTTTTGTTGTTCGATATTGAGCGTTTCTGGTCATTGCGTTGTGCATCAATTAGTCGTATTATGATGGGAAGATGGTCATTGTCTTCAGGAGATTCACAAGTCTCCCATAAGTCCACTCTCAGACGAGGAGATGCCAGGGTTAGGCCAATGGCGGATTAAAAGTTGTAAGAGACTCGTGTGTGTGCTCCTGTGTTGAGAAGGGTTAGATTATGTTGCTCTATGACTTCTTCTATTGTTCGGCCACGGGCATCTGTGGGGTTTCGCAACCCCAAGTTGTACTATAGCTGTTGAAGTCCCCCGTCAAAATGATTGGCGGAGGTAGTTGATTATTTCGTACACTATTTCCTGGGTTATGGGGTGGCTTCTTGAGGTGTACAGGGACGCAAATGTTATCCGTCGAGTGAGGTGGGCAGTGGCTGTGATGACCTGGATGGCAGAGTTCATGGTGACCTCTTGAAAAGGAATAGACTCATGAATAAGCAGTCCAACTCCTCCATGGGGCGTGACGTTATAGTGGCCATGTTTGGTAATCAGATTGTAATGGGGTATGGAAAAATTAGAGTTGTACCATATTTTAGTTTCTTGGAGAGCGACAATGTACGGATTATGTAAGTTAATTAGTTCGAAAAGTTCGTTCTTTTTGGCTCGAACACCCTGGCAGTTCCACTGTAGGATGCAGATTCCGTTATCCATCTTGATTTTGTTTGGCTTCTTTCCGGTACTGGTTGTAAATTCTTCTGGTTTCGCTTCTAACGGTCGGGTTGTTCTCACTTGTAATTTCGCTGTCGCTCATAGCCGNTACCGTCTGAAAGTTGAGAGGGCCCTGGTGGAAGAGCTGGAGAAGCTGTCCCCACTTGTTCAGTCGGTGCCGCGGAGGTTGTCGGCTGGGTGTTTGTGCGATGGTAGATGTAACGGCAGAAGCGTAGCTCCTGTGATTTTGGTGTTGCTCAATGTACATTTTTTGTCTTGCTTGCACTCTGCTCAGCTTGTATTTATGCTGGATTGCGATGATTTCCTGTTGGTATTTAAATTCAATACATTTATGGGAGCCTGAAAAGTGGTCTTTGCTGCAGTTGTGGCATTCTATTTTGATGCTTGTGCATTCGCCGGAATCGTGGTTTATGCTGTTGCACCTTGCGCATATCGTTTCAGACCTGGTGCATCGTTTCTTGGTGTGATTATCCTCCAGATATTTCTTGCAAAACATGGGGCGTGGCACGTATGGAAATACCTTGGTTTGTGATTGTTCTCCGGGTCTGGTTATGTAGTTTGGGAGATTTTGCCTGAATGTGAGTAAGATTCCTAGGGAGACCGGTTTTTTCGGTTTAATCCAGGTAGCTCTCACTGCATCACTCAGTCCATAGTCTTCCATGAGTCCCTCCCGGAAGCATTTGAAATTGGAGAGGTCGTACTCATATAGATAAACGAGACCTTTAACTGAGTAAAAGTAAGGGTGTTCAGCTATGGAGACAAGGATGTTGTTTAAGGTTTTTATGTTACGGATTAGGGTTCTTTGTTCTTTGGTGGTGATTTCAATGATGAATGAGTTATTAGCCTGGGATGTAATTCTTTTCGGCTTTTCTCCCAACTCAAGTTGAAGGCTTCGCTCGAGCACCCAGGGTGAAATTTTGCGTTTTTCATTAGCGTCTAAAGAACATTTGAAGTGAGTGGCGTTTGGGATGGCACGTTTTTCATTTGACTCGGTTGGGCCCTTCAGCATCTGTCTAGCACGGAGTTTCCCGACCTTGTGGTTGTTCTGGATTACAAGTATTTGTTCCTCTTCGATTTGCTTAGGGCAGGTTTTGTCTTTGACTTGGTGCGGGCCGCGACAGTGGACGCATTCAGCTTCAGAAGCAAGGCACTGACTGCTGCCATGTCCCACCACTCCACACCTTCCACAGGTTGTGGCTCGGCTGCAGCGCTTTTTGGTATGTCCGTACATCTGGCAGTTGGCGCGGTGCATTGGTTTAACAATATATCGGTATACTCGGGTGTCTGATCGTTCGCCTGGAATGTATATGAAATCGGGGGGAGACTCTGCTTTAAATTCTAGGATTATCGCTCTTGTTTGTTCGTATCTTGTTTTGATGAAGGTGGCATCAATTACTTCGCTGATGTTATAGTTTTCCTTGAGCCCTGTTTCGAATTCGCTGAAATTCTCCATGTTGTATTCGTTGACATAAATGAGTCCCTTGGATTTGTTGAGCTTTGGATGGGCGGTGACTTCACATGGCACTCCGTTTAGATTGGTGATGGTCAACAGTGCCTGGCCTTGCCTGTTGTCTCTGGCCTCGAGTGTGAAGCTCTCCCTTCCACTGGTGGTGATGGATTTGGGCGGAGATCCGGTAGCTGTGCAGATTACATTTTTCACCGAGTAGGGGTCTTTTTTACGCTTGGTTTCGGGTGTAAACTTCATGGTAAAGAAGCGCGTGAAACCCCGCTGTGGTGGCTGTTCGGTAATAACGAGAGGGACAAATCCGTTCTTTCTACTATGTCTCGCTCTCTGGGTAACCTTCCCTTGTTCCTCCGGAGGTGAAAACAGGGCTGATAGAGCTTGGGTTACTTTCTCGACGGTGTTTTCCAGATTTTTAATTCTTTCCTCGATGTAGGCTGGAGGTATGTCGGAGTTAATGTCTTCAGTATTCAGTTTTGTGATGTCACGATCTGGCAGCCTCCTGCCTATAGATCTAACCAGCTGGTTGAGGTTCTTCTCTATGTTGGTAATGCGGTCAAAGATATTTTTTTGGTGGTTTCCATTATAAGCTGTATGGTTCGTTGCCATCAGTGAAGATCCACTCGTAGTTGTACAGACACTTGCCGGCTCACCCTACCTTGCGGCGAGAGGCGTCCTGATAGATTTAATCTCGTTTGGCTGGGTTGTCACTTTTGTTGGCTCCTTCGCTCGCTACTTCTGGTCCTTCCCGGTGCGTCCCAGGTTAGACCGCGGGCCTCCGCCGCCCCTTCTCATATTGCCTGGTCCTCGGGGCGCGAGGCCACCGGGTCCAGGAGTGTATGTTTCCTTTTTGCTTACGATATTCGTGTTTTATTAAACACTCAAAACACAGATTCAAGATAAACATACAAAACTAAAAATGAAAGATCCAGATGTTAGTGGGCGCCCCCTACGTTGGTTTTACCCACAGATAGCAACCTTATAAATAATCCTATAAGCACTCTGCTATCGGTTTACATATAAGACTATGTAAAAAGTTCAACTCCAGATGGGTATACTAACAGTACCACCGCGAGAAGGTGTGGGTGGGCTGGAGTACTTGCTAGTGGCAAGTAATCCTTATCATATCCTTGTCTATAGACTATTCCCTTCACGACACGTAAATAATAATGACACAGTTCAGCACCAGTAAAAGTTGGTAAAAGAGCAGTGAAAAATCCCGATCGCAGTAAATTTCAAGAAATTATCAACCCTATTTTTAATTATGTGCTTCGGATTGAGGATAAAATCAATTATTTCCTCAGGAAACTGTGGAATTATTCTGTTATCTCTCAAGCAGTTTATAATAATCTGTACGTCAGTGGTTCCGGTCCTGGAATTCTGTACGGGCTACCTAAGGTGCATAAGGCCGGCTTAGCAACAAAATTTCAACTGAGACCAATATTTGCAGCATATAAAACTCCTCATAATATTGCAAAATATTTAGGGCCTATTCTGAACCCATTGGCTACCAACGAATACAGTGTACTTAATTCATATTCATTTGCTATTCACTGTTCGCAACGCCGACACGCTGTATATGGCTACATTTGATGTTGAAAATTTATTCACCAATATTCCATTGACCGAAACCATTAACATTTGTTTGCAGCGCTTGTTTGATGTAGAAGATTCTGTACATAATATGAGCAGAATTGTTTTCAAAACTTTGTTGGACCTTGCAGCTCGGCATTCGTTTTTTCTTTTCAACGGTAAATTTTATAAGCAAACGGAAGGGTTAGGCATGGGCTGCCCTAGGGGCCAACCTTTGCTAAAATTTTTATGTCGTACAATGAACAAAATTGGCTCTCAGAGTGCCCTGTTAATTTTAAGCAAGAATTTTATCTTAGGTACTTCGTTTTATTTCGTAATTTCACACATGCCGGTTTATTTCTTGACTACCTTAATACGAAATACGCTAGCATTAAGTTCACCATGGAAACTGAAGCTAATAATAAATTACCTTTTTTTGATTGTTTGGTACAGCACAAAAATAACACCTTTTGCTCTTCTGTTTATAGGAACGATACGATTACTGGCACGGGTTTAAGTTACTTTAGTTTTTGTCCGTTACAGTTTAAAATCAGTATTATCAAGACGTTATTGTTCCGAGCAAATGAAATTAGTTCAAATTATTTATCACTGCACAATGAACATGAATTTCTTAAAACAATTTTTTTTTAACAATCGCTGTCCGCTTCATTTACTCAATAGATGTATTCGGCAACTGATAGTTGCCAAATATAATTCTGCTTCGATGCCGCCTACAGTAGAGGGAAAGAAACTTTACGTGTCGATGCCGTTCTATGGTATACAGTCCGAGAAGCTGAAGAAAGAACTACGCTCTCTCACAATGAAATATTTTACGTGTGTGGACCTCCAGATTGTACTAGTGAACAATTTTAGAATCGGTACTCTGTACCGATTCAATGATAAACTATGATTCAATGATAAACTACCTATGTCGATGCTCTCCTCTAATGTGTATAAATATTGTTGCCCATTGTGTGGGTCTGTGTATGTTAGTTGTACCACACGCGCACTAAGATGTAGAGTATTTGAGCACATTGGCAGGAGTTTGAGAACCGGCAATCCACTAAGCAAGCCACTTCACTCAGCTATACGAATTCATTCAGATCAGTGTAAATCTCCTACTCTGCAGCAAGACTTTTCTATCTTAAGTTCTGCTAACTCAGTCACTGATTTACGTATTATGGAATCCCTCTTCATTAGCCGCCCAAAACCCGATCTAAACGATATGCAGTCGTCACACCCCTTAAAAATAGCTTTTGTTTAACATTCTACCGTTATTTCGTGTGTAGTTTTTCTTCAATTTATGAATATAAATTTTTCCGTGGATTTTTTCAGACATCCGCTAATGATGACCTTAGGGGTCGAAGCGTTCGTTTTTAATAAAATGTCTTTTAAATCGATAGTCGTTGCTATTACTTTCATTTTAAAAATATTCGGCATTGGTACGCTTTTAAGTGTAAGTATTGATAAAGGAAATGCTTGATATAGGCACAGTTCTCTAATTGATGAGGAGGAAAATACTTATATACGAATAAAAAACCATACAATCCCACTTACCACTAACTTCCATAGCGTCTGCTATAAATGACTATCGTTCATTAACGTAGTGAGGATCAAAATATTATGGATGAGATACATCCCAGATCGCAGGAATAGCTTGCACCGTGATCAGAAATTCGCCTGACTGCTTTACTTAGGCAGCGTCGCTTTTGTCGCTTTATTTAGGCAGTGTGTAGGTAGTATCATTAGGTGTAAATAATTTAAGGTAAGGGGTAGCTTGGGAGCTGTTGAAGAAACACAAGGACATCAATAAAAGTAAAGCAATATGTTAAATGCCTGGACAAATGACTACCTGGATAACAAAAGAAATTACTTTTAGCTCTTCAGAATTATTAACGATTTGCAATAAATGAACGACAAAAGTCAGTGCAAAATGAGAACAGAAATATCTACCATACAAGAGGTACTTTCGAATACGACATTTATTAATCGACATTTGCGACATTGAAAACACATGAACTATCATTCATCCATCAACTACTAACTATTGTGATCCACCACATAATGGGAATTAATAAACTCACTGGAGACATTCTGATTTTCAGGAATCCGTGTCTAAACCTAATTGCATTCGAGTTTTAATACCTAGTTATACGATGATACCATCCAACTACTAACTACGGAAATACTACATTCTCTAATTTCTGTGATACTACAATAATTATCATTGGGGACCTTTTACATGTCCCCACCGAGTCCGGAACATTTCCGGCACAGCGGCGGTACGCTTGACTAAGTCTCGAGCCGGCCACTTGGTGTGCCTCATATACACTACTCACTTTATGAAAAATGATAGGAATAATCATAATACGCGGCTCTTAAACACAATGGATTGTAAATAACTGAGCACATTTTACACAAATAAAAAGTAGATAACTAAGCACTTTTTACATATGAAAAGAGATAATTAAGCACATTTTACATCTAAAAGTATACACTCACCCTGACGATCGTAAAAAGAAGGAAACTATGGTAGCAGTTTACAATATGGCGGTGAACAAGGCAATGGACTTCTGTTCAGCCCACACCGCTTGAAGAGGGGTGAATGTTGCCAGATATACTTCAGTAACTCGTTGCGATGAGGCGCTTGATATTTAATATTTTCATTTTCCCAAGAAAAAGATTTTTAGACGCAAATATGACTATAATTTTAAAACCAAATTTGCAGTAATTGTTCTAGAATTTTTCCGTGCACCACATTTTATCATCCAAGATAAAACGCCGCTGACTACTGCTTCGGACAGCGCTGCCCTGCTCTTTTTTTCTTGTCTGGCCACCCTAACAGGAATACCGCTAACATAAAACACCGTGCCAGCTCTGCTCTGCTCTGCCCTGCTCCACTGCTATTTGTCTGGCCGCAGCCTAAAGGGTCACTGGCCAGCGAGTTCTTGAACTGCGCAGTGGTGCCAAAAATGTCTCTAGTGACTTACTCATTACACTATATTACACTAGGTTAAGTGAATTAGGTAACATTATTGTACACCTTAGAACAGTGTGGTAGGATGTCCTACAAGTCTATGGTGTTCTCCCACAGGCTACTTTGCGCTTTGGGAAGGCTATGAATATCTAAAGCTCATTTTACTCCAGCTGTATGGAGCGTCGGTTTTGAGCGACAGTGAACTTGCAACAGCTCCTCCCACGAGAGGATTGAGTGTCAGTGCACACCGACTTCCTTCTACATTGTCGCTCAATACAACGCTCCTTCCTCAGAGACAGTAATCGTCAGTATTGCTCTTGCAATACTGACGAAATAATTTACAGAATAATTACAGAACAATTTGCAGAGGTAAAATGCTAACATTCTAAAAGACCATAATTACACCCAATAACCTTCAATAAACACTAAAAATGGTATGAATAAATACCAATTACTAATTTGAAGGTATACTTTTTACTTTTTCCTTTATTTTGAGTAAACTCCTAATGAAATTTGCTGAATGTTTTCGGTCTATTTGAAATACTTTCCCTTAGAGCAATGAACATCGTGCATTTTTAATTATACTGTAATTTTTTATACGTTCACATGCGCAGTGTATATCTTTCAATTTTTTGAATAGTGGTCGCTGTTTTATGTATTGGCCTCTCAGTGTTTGAATTTTTGTTTTAACTATTTCAATATTATAATTTGGGAAGTGAGATGCCATACTTTTATAAGCATTTTCTCCGGACACTGTTTTTGTACTCTGCGAGCTTAACGTTCCATGAACATGGAAATTCTTTTTATTTTTCGATTGGAGTTAAAATTTCTTCCATTCTCCAATATTGTAAGCCATGACTACATATTATACATGCGTTCCTACAGTCTCAAATAAATGCAACTGATCGTTGTTGACGGGCAGTGCACACCGCCAACATTTAGCATGCTGAATGTTGCCGCTCCTTCCCGTGAGCGTGGCAATAAGGGTCATTTTGCATTGCTTTGGGCGGAGCTCATTTGACTGGCGGGATGGAGCGATGGTGTGGAGAGCGAAGAAATCGTCAATGTAAAAGGTCCTTAAGTACTTTGGATATCAATGCCCGAAACAAGGGCCTGATGTACCAAGGAACCCGACAGGGTAAGAAAACACAACTGGAATAAATGCCGTTCTATTAGGAATATCACCGACAGTGATGGCACACGAAGAAAAGATTGTTGTCACGTAGTAATGGATCGAGAGACGTCTTGGAGGACAGTCAGGCGAAGTGGAGTTGCAGCACGGATGGCGGTAGAGTGACTATTGAGTGCGAAACGGCGGTAGAGGTAGTAGAGACTGTTGCAGGCGCAGCGTCTCGGTGCGTGTTGTGAAGATCGGAGCCGATGTGAGAAGACGGGCTGAACTTTTTCTGCACTTTCTTATATAGGGCCTAAAGAGGTGGTAAAGCGCTGAGCACGCGTCCTCATTGGTTGGTGGTTGAGTGCCGCTTAGGGCAATCCGAAAGCTGCCTCGATGCCCGCCGTTGCGTGTGATGGCGGCTGGTTGCTCGAAGCTCTCGAAGCCCGCCGTTGCGGTGGCTGGTCGCTCAATGCTCTCTAAGACCGCCGTTGCGTGAGGGGGCGGCTGGTCGCTCGATGCTTGTGTGGTGGTGTACAACGAACGGCTTGTTGAGACCACAAAAGATGACCCTCCGTTGTTTTCACGTTTCTAAGTTATCTCAGTGGGGGTTTGATCTTTCTACCAAATTTTCTTATGGTTCCTTGTCTTGGAGCCACCAGGGATGGAACACATGTGTTTTCCGCCATGCTCTAGTGGGCTGTTGTGTTGGGGTCGGTCTGCTCCGTTTGTTGTGTTTCTTCCGCAAGAGAGGGGACTCCTTCATGGTCATCATTCACCGTCGCGTTTTTTGGTTCCACCTGTTCTGTTTTTATTTCGCTGGTATCGAAGAGGTGTGCGGCTCTTACCCTGTCAATTGCTCTACTGGTAGGTGTCGATGCCGTAGTGCGGGTCGCACAGACTCCAATGTCGCAGGATTTCTACCCCGCCCACCCCTCTCCTTCCACCTCCTAGCAGCTACAGCAAGATTAGATAATTTAGATTTAAGTTAACTTAGTTAAGTTAGGTTAAGGGTTAATTTAGGTTGACCTAACTTAACCTTAAACTAACCTAACTTAGCCTAACCTAACTCAACCTAGCCTAGCCTAACTTAACCTAACCTAGCCCAACTTAACCTAATTTAACCTAACTTAACCTAACCTAACTTGAGTTAACTTACCTTAGCCCAACTTTAAACTAACTTCACTTAACCTGAATTAACTTAAGGGTACCATCCGAGGCCAAATGGGGCCCCCGCGGCACTCCTGGCTCAAATTTTTTTTTTGTCGAAAAAGGATTCACATGATATGGGCTATTGTGCCATGAAATATTATGGCGCTACGGACACCAGAACCCTCCCCAGGGGGGTCCTAAAGGGGGCCGAAATCATAAAAAATTGAGTGTGTTTCTTTTTTGTCGAAAAAGGATCCTTAGGGTATGGGTTATTGTGTCATGAAATATTATGGCGCTACGGACACCAGAACCCCCCCCAGGGGGGGTCCAAAAGGGGGCCGGAATCACAAAAAAAATTGAGTATGTTTCTTTGTTGTGTCGGAAAAGGATCCATTCAAATCTTAACAACTCATTGAATTTTGATGCTAGAACAAAACCAAAGACAGCTTCTGAATCCTTAGAACATTTCTAACAAAGTTATCCTTTAAAATTTGAACATTTTGAAATTTTTTCTGTGATATGCGAAACTTTAAAATAACATCTCAAACCATTATTTTTGGGTTTGGATCCATATAAATTTTTTGGTTTTCTCAAATTTGAATGCAACAAATTATAACTTTGTTAGAAATGTTTCAAGGACTCTGAAACTGTCTTTGGTTTTGTTCTAGCATCAAAATTCAATGAGGAGCTACGTCTTGAAATATACATAAAAATGTATCAAAAAACTCATTTATATTAAAAAAATAAGGCCTAAATCGAAAAAATGACATGATTAAAAAAGGTTTACTTTCAAAAAATACATATACTGACCAATTTTCAAGCGAATCGGACGAACAAAGTTGAAAATCCCGGACCTATATAAATGACGTACATGGTGAGTACTCAAATAAAATATATTTCTTTATGTTTTTAAACACGATATTTCTTATGTTACATTGAAATTTACAAGGAAAATATTGCACATTATTCGCACATAAAAAAAGATCAAAGAAACTGCATTCATGTACATAAATTGTCAGTGATATTGCAATTCAATCGTTAATTTTGTTTTTGGGCTCTCATGAATAATAATACATTTCTACCATTCAAATTGTATCTCCTCACTGAGTTTTGATGCTAGAACAAAACCAAAGGCAGTTTTAGAATCCTTGGAACACTTCTAACAAAGTTTTTATTTGTTGCATTCAAATTTGAGAAAACCAAACAATTTATATGGATCCAAACCCAAAAATAATGGTTTGAGATGTTATTATAAATTTTCGCATTTCACAAAAAAACAATTTCAAAATGTTCAAATTGTAAATTATAACTTTGTTAGACATGTCCCAAGTATTCTAAAACTGTCTTTGGTTTTGTTCTAGCACCAAAATTCAATGAGGCGATACGTATTGATATATACATAAAAATGTTTCAAAAAACTCAATTTTAGTAAAAAAAATAAGGCCTAAATCAAAAAAGTGACTTGAGTAAAAAAGGTTTATTTTCAAAAAATACAAATACTGACCAATTTTCAAGCGAATCGGACGGAAAAAGGTCAAAATCCCGGATGGTACCCTCAAACCTAACTTAACACTCACGCTAGTTCCCTGATTGTTCAATCTCGCGGCAATGTCGTCTTGCTTCACTCGTGAATTAGCGTTGACTTCCCGACACAATTTTCCAGAAGTTCTCACCGAGAGTTATTTGTTTGCGACCACGCCCAGGCAACGTTTATACAGTACCAAACGTAGCAAACTTTTTTATAACAGATTGTACTGTAGATTTTGGGATGCTCAATCGCCTATAGATCTGTCGCCACAACTATTTCCAGCTTTGTGGCAGTCAATAATCTTCTGCCTGAAGTCCACACCGATTTCCTTAGTTTTTCCCATCGTGACGCTATTGTCCGAATGACAAAGCTCTCTCCTCTGACACAATTTTCTAGAATGATCTCACATCTAGAATGTTCAAGAACATTTTAGATACAATTTTTTTTAACATGTATAACGATAAATACTTTTCAAAGAAATGTAATGTTCTCAATTGTATGAATATTTTTGTCTTTTCGTGTTTCTGAAGTTATGCTTGTTAAATCTTTCTAAAAAAATGTTTTGTTTTAGAAACGTCATATTATTGTCACTAATATGTGCTTCACACCCTGTGAAAATTTAATGCTTTTGGCAACAATGGTTTCTGAGTAATTCTAGAAAGTTTTGAAAGACAAGGGGTGTACGAATAATTTCGTCGCTAACTGTATGTGCATGTGTATGTGTATTTGATAAATGAAATAGATTGATTTCTGGGAAATCTCACTTTTAGGATAAAAAGGAAAACCAACGTGGCTAAGAATATCATGATAAAAAACATACGTTTCGGCAGTGGTTGCCGCGATAACTTTTTTTCAACTTGCGATAACGATAGAAAGGTAATTTTTCCCCAACCTGCGATAAACAATAAACGATAAAAAAATTCAAAACCCAACCTGCGGTAAGCGATAAACGGTAAAACGATAGCGATAATTTTTTTTACTTGCGATAACAAAAGCGATAAATGATAAGTACCTTTATTTAGTTGAAATATTTCAAAAAGCATACAAAC
>JACJUY010011508.1:0-25177 GCA_014220935.1 Platorchestia sp. MABIK
TGGGGGACGGTATATACGTTGCGGTGTGGGGGTGGGGGACGGTATATACGTTGTGGTGTGGGGGTGGGGGACGGTATATACGTTGTGGTGTGAGGTAGGACAAATGTTTTGCAAATGTTTTTTCGAGTAAAAAATGTTTTTTTGTTCATGTGAATGTAAAATACTGTCATTTCCTTGAGAAATCCTTTGTAAATAGTGTGCGTCTGTCTATTTATTTCATTCCGAGTTCATTTGGAAGGAAGAAATTAATTTCGGCAGGAACTAAAGCATAAAGCAGTCAAAACACCACAACTCAGACCAGCCTCCCAAACACAGAGGAAGATATTGAGATTCATGGACGGACACGAGTAGATAAATACATCAGGTCCATCACAGTTCTATTGTCTTCCTCAGTCTTCAATAGAGCAATGAGAATCCGATTCAAAGCCTAACAAAGGTCGCTCATCTAAAACATGAACTTATATCAACTTGATCGGCCATGCGTTTTCGTAATCAAACAGGTGAACAGTGTCAGGTTATGTCTCGTCTAAAACATGAACTTATATCAGCTTGATCGGCCAGGCGTTTGCGTAATCAAACAGATCGTGGGCAGTGCCAGGTCAAGTCCTCAATGAGGTAGCCAAGAGTCGCGATACGCTTCGTATCTCCACAATAATAGCCTACAAAGCTCAATGAGCGGTGGCAATCTCGGACGATTTACGGGCCATTAAACACGATGCATGGTGACCACCCACCGACGCTAAACAATACTCCCTTAATGAACGAGTCTTCCGAAAATGTTCAGTGTGCTAACGGGGCGCTTTGTAATGTAATAGATGGTTACCATCGCCGAACCTGCTCCTGATGGACGTCGGAGGGTGGTATCAGTGCGCAAATTAGTCGTGTCAAGCTCTGGAGTATTTAGAAACACCGAGTATTTCACTGAAGCTGTCCCATGGCGCAGCCATGCTCGCTTCGTCATGATGGGGGACGAATTGCTCGTCAAAATTGCGTGAATCAGACGTCAAAATTACACGAATTGCACGTCTAAATTGCGTGAATCTGACGTCAAAATTACACGAATTGCACGTCACAGGTAGTGTGATTGCACCCCAAAATGCCATGAGTTGCACGTCAAAATTGAAATAATTTTACGTTAAGATTGCACGAATTGCACGTCACAAGTAGCGAAATGGGACTTGAGAAGGATCGTATTTCGCTGGAATATCTGAAAGAGAAACCAAAAAAATAGTAGGCTTATGAGCTAGAGCTTTTCCTGTGTAAAATATCGTAAAGGTTCTGAAATAAATGATGGGAAGATACGTCTGGCTACAGAACTTGTATCCTCGGTCACGTGATATAGACACTGAACATTTTGTACTCATTTACTTATCAGTGTTTTATTTTCTTCTTGTGTTATTTCTACATTTATTGTATTATTGATGCATCTTGATTAACATTTGACCAATTTTTTCCCTACTTGTTGTCAGTGCTGATGACGAACCAGGAGATAGAAAGATTCAAAAATACTTTCATTCGTTGACTTTCTTAAATGAGACAATGATCTCATGAAAGAAGTGTTTTTTAGCGTGTTTATTAATAATTCGAATTTGTAAATGCCCAAACATTTACATATATCGTTATAGGGTGTTAAGTTGCGAGAGCTCTCAATGCGCAATTGTCAAGTACACGATGTTGTCGTTATCGCTAGAATTAAATCTTAGGACCCTGTTTCGATTAACTACCTTGAAAATTCAAAAGGGTTATGTTCGGAAGTGAGATTTCCACTGTTCATTTGAGTCATGTTCAGAAGTGAGATTTTGAGCAATTTACGTGGTCGTAGTTATAGAGTTGGTAGCGTAAGTTATTTCAGCACACTTCTTGGTGTCAAGTTTGAATTATTTTCAATAAAATTTGACCCTTAAAGTCACTAAGTGACTGTGCAGGATTATTAGATTTTGAAGTCTTTTGTGGCTCAAATTTAATTTGAGCCAGAACCCATCATTGCAGGGCACATTTTAATGTTTTCCGGGGTTTAGAACCAAAGTATTTTAAAGAGACACTTTTCTCCAAAAAAAAAATCAACAGTGTTCTTTAATTCGTCATTGCTACTTGCATGCCAATCCATAAAGGTTACCTTTTCAAATGCGTCAAGCCACGCGTGATCTTTTCTGGTGAAATATAAAGACCTCAACTTTTACAGCCTTCGTACGGTGCAGAGAAAAGGGAGCCATGGAAAACCTAAATTTTATTCTAGCAACTCAAACACGCACTGAGAGTACAGCAACATTCAAAAATCCTGCTAATTTACAGTTTTAAAACTCACATGAAAAACATTTCCCATAAAATGGAAAGCAAACTTTTAAGGCGCACTTTCTGCGCTCACTCTGAGAGTGCGTCGGCGTTCGAAAAACCTATTAAGACTCTCCAACCCAAAATTGATGCATAAATGAAGCATTAGCGTAACTTTTACCACCAATTTCAACACGCACTTGTGCACCAGAAACAGCTAGTTAAGGCTGCGCCGCTTTAGCTGCTCCGGCGTTGCTCCTCCATTCTTGCGAACCGACCGACCGATCCCCAGATGTTTATCCTGGATTTTATTTGCTCTAGATTAACTTTAATGACCCTGCAAAGCATTTATGGCTGCAGAAGTTACACACAATCGCCGGCTACACAAAGGCCGCAGTGATAGACCGGTGCGATATCTGCGAGCGTTCCCAGGGCGCGTGAGACCCACTAATGCACCCTAATTAAGATTAGCCAAAAGTAAGTGTTAATAGCACTATTAAAGTTTCTTTAAAATCTTCCTTGCTCTCATATTCATTAGGCTGCACGAGCCTTTATGAACTTAATGCTCTCGCCGAATATTCGTGAAAAGGATTTCGTGGCGATCGTAAGGCAACGGATCCAACATTTTGAGGGTAATTAATTACCCGCAGTCATGACACGTTTGGCATGGCAGGATGGGGCCCGGAACGATGCATAATCACCATTAATTCTGGTATGACAACGTGGTAACGCCAAAGTGTACTCAGTAGCTGCTTTCTGCACACGACGTGGCTGCTGTGTGTACTAATCTTCTTGCCTCATAATACCCTCGGTGTGTTTATTTATGTATGTATTTGTTTGGTGTCCGCTTCTTCCGTCTCTCTGTGACACTCACAAGGACGCTCAATGACCGTATCTGTGATACAACTTTCACCAGTGCACAAGCACAAGAATATTTTAATCGCGGGTACTGTTGGGATGGATATATTTTTTTGGCATTCACATCTGGAAAGTTTATTCAAGGAAAATATGAAATTCTGTATTCTCTGACGGGCCGTGTACACTAGTATTATTTTATATTGCTCAATTTTCCGCTTACTCAAGCACTTAAAAATAATAAAAACTTGAGAATGCTAGTATGCCAAGAAACAGGTCAGACTGCTCGATGTCGGAGTGAAATGTTGGTCTTAAAGTGCGTAGACTTTCGCATCTCCTTTGTTGGACGGGCCAATTGGGTGTTGTAAGTCAAAAAGCTTTTGTTCCTGGACTGAAAATTTGCCTCATAATGCCACTACTGCTCGTTTACGCTCATTGCTGGGCAAGTTTACCGCACATATGGCTCTGAATACACATAAAAGTAGCATAAATATCAAATGAAATATCTTAAATTCTTATTAATAATAAGAGACCGAGGGCGTTCCAAGAGTTAGTTTTGTTGTGAAATAAACAGCCGGTCATTATACATAGTTAGTGGTAAAATTACCACTTTTATACGAGGGGTCGATGTTCTTCAAGCTTGGGGAGGGATTACTCCAGCTATGTTGTGATGATCTTACGCAATTAGAGATTCACTTTTAGAGATTTTATTGGTAATATTCAACACTATTGTTAACTATTAGAAGTTTTTTTATGTTTAGAAGCATAATTTGATGAACTTTTGAACATTTATGAATAAAGTTTTGTTTACTTGTAGAGATTTTAGTGACGAAATATTACACATTTATTCACTTTTGAATATTTTTGAACAAACGTTTACAGTTGTATCCACTTTAGGCCATTTTATCGAATAGCCTCTACACATATGTTCACCTTCACACGTCTTCCACCTAAACTCGTACGCAGCAAAACACAATTTTTTCGTGCACGGAGTTCATTCACAAAATTCACGGGTCCTGACATGTCAATTTAGATTCTTTTGAATCCCTCGCGCGTTACCAAAAATACGGACATCAATTCTTAGGAAAAAGCTTTGTTTTTTGGCGCATCAATAATTCTGGGACAACCAAGGTGATCTCTCATTTGCCACCCTCTTGTTTTTCCTATAAATCTCCCTGGACAAACAAATTCGGCTCGCGAGTGCAGCAACGACCTCCAAATTCTGCGCTACGGAGGGGACCGAACGAAAATCCGTGCTGCTATAGCGGGAGGTCTACCTCACTACAGCATGAGATCTACCTCTAGCTAGTACTATAGCATGATATCTACCTCTAGCTAGTACTATAGCGTGAGGTCTACCTCACTATAGCATGAGATCTACCTCTAGCTAGTACTATAGCGTGAGGCCTACCTCACTATAGCATGAGATCTACCTCTAGCTAGTACTATAGCGTGAGGTCTACCACGCTATGACATGAGATCTACCTCTAGCTAGTACTATAGCGAGAGGTCTACCTCACTATAGCATGAGATCTACCTCTAGCTAGGACTATAAAATGAGGTCTACCACACTATAGCATGAGATCTACCTCTAGCTAGTACTATAGCGTGAGGTCTACCACACTATAGCATAAGATCTACCTCTAGCTAGTACTATAGCGTGAGGTCTACCACGCTATGGCACGAGATCTACCTCTAGCTAGTACTATAGCGTGAGGTCTACCACGCTATAGCATGAGATCTACCTCTAGCTAGTACTATAGCGTGAGGTCTACCACACTATAGCATGAGATCTACCTCTAGCTAGTACTATAGCGTGAGGTCTACCTCACTATAGCATGAGATCTACCTTTAGCTAGTACGTTAGCGTCAGGTTAAGCTAAATGGATATTACTAATTTACTAATGATATTAGTTATGGATATTGCTTATATCCATACAATTAATTTAGCGATAAAAAAACACTCAATTTGTACATCTCAAACTGCACCTGGGTAGGCGGTATATGGCGGTGGGCCTCACGCAATAGTAGCACCTGGAAATCCGTTTTCGAGTGCTTTTCTAATGAATGTTAAAAGACGCGCGTGGACTTGTGATGCTCGGCAGGAATTTTTTAGCGAGGGCAGGTGAGAAGGAGAATATTTGTGTGTGTTGATGCATAGAAGTTTTGTCAGGATGTAACTTTTGAACTTTAATTCAAAGGACTTTTGGCATGCCGTCGCTTATGAATTTTGTCCTCCTGGTCTTTTGTCAGGATGTAGCTAATGAATTTTGTCCTCCTGGTCTTTTGTCAGGATGTAGCTAATGAATTTTGTTCTCCTGGTCTTTTGTCAGGATGTAGCTAATGAATTTTGTCCTCCTGGTCTTTTGTCAGGATGTAGCTAATGAATTTTGTCCTCCTGGTCATTTGTCATGAATTACCTCATGAATTTTGATTTTTAATAATGTTCGCAGGACGTTGAATTTTGATGTCTAGGACTTTTGGTAGGATTTAATTTTTCGATTTTGATTGCCAGAACTTATGATGGGACGTAACTTATGAGTTTGAATTCCAAAAACTTTTAGAAGGCCGTTTTGAGCAGTAATGAGCTTTGTGTGCGTCATACAACACACGGAGAAGTGAATGCACACAGAAATTTAAAGGGACCGTTTATTCCCCAACCAAAAAATCGATTATTTTCCTACGGATTTTTCTTAAATTTTCAAAATAGTTGTGAAATCATGCAATGATTCTATCCTGCTTCGAGTTTTTTTTGTTTTTATACGAAAATTACATTTTCGGAGAACTGTAAATAAATAGGGATTACTGAGGTTCGATCTTCTCCAACAATTTAGAAGTTTCTGAAACGGCAACATGAATAAAGATTGATGTCTGCTCTTGGAAATCGGCACAACTTACCCCACTCTGTCTTTAAACCTCGCTTTTATTAAACCATAATACTGTCTTTAAACACCGTCTCTGTTAGACCATAATACTGTCTTTAAACCCTGTCTTTGTTAGATCATACTCTGTTTTTAAGCCCCGTCTTTTTTAGACTATATTATTGTCTTTAAACCTCGTTTTCGTTAAACCAAAATGGATTTTGGAGTATTTTCAAATGGCAAACAAAAAGCAACGTTAAAAAAATCTGCTGCCACAGTGTGAATAAAAATGCTGTTCTGAGTTTCGAATAATCTTCACCGAGAAACAAAGTAACACAACTACGCGGCAAAACTGCGCATTCATCAACTGTTGCTGTTGAGGCCAGTCTATTTTCAGTTTTAAGTCCTCTTGTGTTGAAATGTTAATTAAAATTCTACTATGTTATGTCCTTCTTTCAGAGTTGAAATCTTCTTATGTTGAAATGTTGAAATCTTCTTATGTAGAGTTCGGCGAAAGGGTCACTCCAAATTAAAGTTATAATTATTTCAGAATGTAAATTATTACTATTTTTATTACTATCATTACCATTATGAATTTTTATTATCATTATTACTATATTAGAAAGTAAAATTATCATTACGTAAACAAGCGAAGTTACAATTACATTTGAAAGGAACAACCAACCAAATTGCGTGAGAAAAGTGTAATCACGCAAGAAAGCCAAAATTGTCAATCAATTAGAATGAAAAGTTGTTATCAAACTAGAGAACCATAACTATGAAACTGGAACGGAATGGTAGAAGAGAACTAAAAAAGAAAATAACCTGTTAATTAAAAAAGGAAGTTGTAGTTGAATTGTACAAAAAATTGCAACTAAACTGAAGAGGTAAACTGTTATTTAACTAGGAAGATAATTACAATCAAACTGTAAAGAAAATTCAAATGAAAATTCATTTCAAACGAAATGAAATTCCAATCAAATTAAAGAGAAAATACTGTAAAACCACACGGGAAATTCCAATCAAACAGAAAAGTGAAGAAAGAATTAAATCAAACTGGAAAATAGTATAACTGACTATTTTTGGTCCTGACTGTTAACTGATTAACTTGACTGTTAACTGGTAACCGTAACATTTAACTGCTTGCCTTAACTGTTTCCTGATTAACCAAGCTGCTAACTGACGACCTTAACTGTTAACTGGTGACATCAACTGTAAATTGGTAACCATATCTGTTAACTGGTGACCTCAACTGGTCAACAGTCAACAGCCGGCCAGGCCGCCCCCCAAGCGTACGCTGTACTTGTAGCGCACGCCGCACTTTTCTCGGCCGCACCAAACTCGCCTATGAATAAATTAGAGACGCGCGCCTCTGCCTTGCTTTGTCTTCGGCGCGCTCCCGCAAAAATAGCCAGCGCTGCATTACGTAGCGTGAGCAGGTGGTGAGCGTGAGCAGGTGGTGAGCGTGAGCAGGTGGTGAGCGTGAGCAGGTGGTGAGCGTGAGCAGGTGGTGTGAGTGAGCAGGTGGTGAACGTAAGCAGGTGGAGAACACGTGTATTGCAGCAATAGCGCCTTGGTCTTTTTTTATTTGCGCTAATCTTTTGGGAAGCTTTGTAGCTTTTGAATTTTAGTGAATTGTCTGATAAATGAATGAATTGTCTGAATAGAGAATACTTTAATGGAATTGAATTTCTGGATCTATATACGGCCTCTATGCACGGTATTGTGGGTGAACTCGTTTGCACAGAAGATATTTCAGCGGGCTTGGATCAGTGTATCTATTTAGTGAGGATCTCACTGATTGATACACTGATTTCTGCATCAGTGTAACTGCAGTGCGAGTATTGGCCTCCTGTATTTACTGAAAATTTGTTGAATGCAGGAAATTTTTAACGATGATAATTTCTGTACCTTTACGTTAAATTTAGTGTCCTGCAGGCAATATTTTGTGTGAATTTATGCTTTCACTGAAAAATTAAAATTATTTCATGAACCTATACGTTAAATACTTGACTGTGTTTTTTAATAAATGCTTATTTTCGTTCATAAATCCCTGGACGTAAATGTGTAGCTATATACGTGAAAGTTATCATGTATTAAGTACAAAACTAGTGTTCATGGACCATCAAAAATACTAGATTTATTTCCTCCCATAAATCTTGCAGATGTGGATGCCGAACAAATATATCCATCCCAATAGTACCCGCTATTAAGATATTCTAGTATAGGGTGGGGCATAAGTGACGCACTCTTTTGAAGGTAAATTTTAAAGATTTATTACCGCAATATACACTGGATATCTGTAGACAGGATACGACATGTAAATAAACTTCAAGAGTTCCTATATCGTTTGCAATTAACCCTATCGTTATACCTTTCATGGTTTTTTATTATTAATTTTTTAAAAGGTTGCGTTACTTATGCGCCACCCTGTACTTGTGCACTGGTGAAACTCGTATCACAAATACGGTCATTGAGCATCCTTGTGAGCGTCACAGACACACGCACCAACCAAGCAACAACTGTGTATTATCATTTGGTGGATTGTACCATCTAATGCACAGCAAATAGCAATTTGTGCACACTACTCTCCCTTGGCCTACCTAATTTAATCATTAATTAAACAGTATGTCCCATAAAAACCTGAACTGAGTACTTATTCAAGTAATACCATCACTGTGTCAGTAATACCACCCGTATTACTGATCCGTGGAATTACCGTATCAGTAATAACATCATAATTTTGCTTGAAATTAAATGCTTATGGTATTCTTATGATGGTATTAATGATACGGGAGAACAAATACTTGAATTAATACTCGGTTTGGGTTTTTGTGGGACATACTGTATAACAAAACGTCAGTTGTCTCCTAAAATTTGTTTGTGAATAAATACATAAATTTACACATTTTCTTTTGAGCATAATATCTCCCATGTCATTGCTGTGGAAATTTCATTGAATACATTAAATTTGTGGAAAATTTTATGCACTTATTAATAAATAACTATGCACAGTTACTGCTTGCTTGGTTGGCCCGTCTCTCTGTCGCGTCCTTAATGATTCTCAATGACCGTATCTGTGATACGAATTTACCCAGTGCACAAGTACAAGAATATTCAAATTGCGGGTACTATTGGGATTGATATATATTACATACGTTAGTCATTCATATCTTGATACTTGTTTAAGGAACTATCGGAACCCATCATATTTGACGGGCCGTGTACACTACACTAGTATGAGATAATACAGGGCGTTTGGGTTACAGAGTTCTCCGAACGCTCTCAAATTCCTGTAGAATTTTTCATCATGAATCGACTGTCTTTACGAATATAATTTTGTTATGTCAATGTAACATATTCTTCATCCAAATTTTCTCCTCATTTGATTTTTCGGCTTCATTTCCCATGCACTATTCACAAATTCACCCCTTCTTTGCATAACAATATTCACCATTTCTAAGCACCCATTTCCACAACAATATTCCCCGTTTCTCCCATCCATTCCCCACTCAATAATCACCCATTTTACTTTCCATTAACCCTACACTATTCTCTAATTATGCCAACCTCTCTTCTGTACATTATTCATTTTTTGCCCTTAATTTGCATTTTTTTGTAATTTTTGCTTTACAATATTCATCATTTCTTACCCCCCCATTCCCCATACATCTTCATTTACTAAGTTTTTCGTTATTTACTGTTGAAAATAATAGACCTCTATATTCCTCGTCAAACAGCGCAAAAATCTGTCAAACTACAAATGCCTTAAATCTCTTCATCCATTTTACTCTGCATTTTACTCTTCTTGCACTTTTTTGTAACTCTTTTACTTTTTTATTCGTTTACTTTTTTTGGTCCTTTACATTTATTACTCTTTTTTATCTTCGTTATTCATTCAATTTTTTTGCCCTAATTTGCCCTGCGATATACACCATTTCCTACTTCCCATTCACTATTTGCTGTTCGTGAGCTCTTAGTTCCTCATCACAGAGCGCATATAATCTCTGTCAAACTACAAATCCCTAAAATCTCGTCATCCATTTTACTCTCCGCACTTCTCAGATTCCATTCGCGCCATTCGAGGCAAGCAAAGAATCAGTTTCGTTCAATCCTCCCTCCACGCTCACAATTAGCTCAGTAAAAAGTCCTCAAACTCCAAACTTTTGATGTTAGTGCTCACTCTGAGATCCCATTCTTTTCTTCTTTGACTTCGCTTGCCGCGGAGATTTTTGTTGCGGAACGCGTTGTCGATAAGAATAAATTATAAACATGTTATAAACAGCTTTTATAAACGCGGAACGCGTAAATAGGTTTTCTAAAATGTTTTTTCTTTCACCACAAAGCTGGTTTGGAAAAGTGATCGCAACACCACCCTTATTTGCGCACCTGATCAGCTTAGACGTGACTACCTGCAGGGTGATCAAACGTGAGTGACATTTTTGAATGGTACAAAATCTGGTAAACTGAACATAAAACTAACATCAAAACAACGTTTTTCCAGCCCTCCACATGGGGAGGTTTTATTATTCCGTAGATATGATACCGGATGCATGGAATATGTTGCTGTCTTTGTGTCATTTAAATACACTTGACTTTGAAACTGGCGGCCACTGCACACCAGAAGTTCTGCTTCAGGAAATATTCTCCCTCCTCTGCCGCAGAATCCAAGTTCGTCAGTCTGAAGTATGGAGAAGTCAAGTACACTGCAGCAGTGAAGAGGATTTTTAGAACAAAGTTCTGCCCGAAAAATCCTCGTGAGGTACCAAACCAAAAGACATTTCAGCGAGTCATCGGAAATGCCACGAAGAACCTGTCAATGACTCGTTGAAATGTCTTTTGGCTTGAAGCCTTTGAAGATTTTTCGGATAGAACTTTGTTCTAAAAGCCCTCTTCACTGCTGCAGTGTATTTGACTTCTCCATACTTCAGAATGATTAACTTGGATTCTCCGGCAGAGGAGGGAGAATCTTTCCTGAAGCTGAACCTCTGGAAGATGAATTATTTTATTTGACGCAAACACGTGAGTAATAAAAAAACATTTTGAATGAGCACACCACCTAGCACAACCGCATGATGAATCCAAAATCACCCACAATAATCCAACACAGCAATAATTCACCGGTATAAAGTAAACCAGAACAAAACATAAAGCGTGAGATGCCACATCTAGATTGCGACATTATAATTTCACCATCAAGCACTCTCTATGAACACTCTATGGTCACCGTGGCCGAGTGGTTAAAGAGAGCCGTTCACGGAAAGGTGTAGCAGTTCGAATCCCGGCAGTGCCGCCCGGTGTTTCTCTCCGTTTGGAAAAGGGAGAACTCAACCAAAATTCCCCACTGTACCCATGTGTGGGAAATGAGTACCGGGAGTAACCGTCATTGTGCCCTGGTGTTAGTTAAATGGCGTTTTAAAAACCATTGTACAAGGTGATATGTTTCAGGTTTGGTTGGAAAAAACAACTTGTTATAAAGGAAGAGCTGCCATTCGCACGGTGAGCTGAGTGCACCTTTCTGCATACAATAATTGGGCTCTTAAATAGTCTTAAAATTGTCTTAATAATTCTCTTAAAAAATAAGACAATAATTCCGCTTTTCACTTCACCTAAAGCACTCCTACTTTCACGTTCCACTCGCCTCGTTTCCTCCCTCTCCCAGAGCTGTTTCGCTGTTTAACGCTTTTCCGAGGTCGTTAACGGTAGGTTTGGTTAGGTTGTAAGTAGCAGAATTGGGAAATCAACTTTACTGCTCGAATGCATTTTTATTCTTCCCAAATAATATGAAAGTGCAACTGCACGATAACATTTTCCCTCGAACGACAACAGGTTTTCTTTAAAAAGGTCGCAAAACAGATGAAGTGTTTTTCATTTATACCGGTACGTGAACGAAATATTCACCGAATGGTCCACATGTGGCCCAATAAGCGGGGAACGTATTAAATCAAGCATTTTATACTCTTCTGTGTCTTGCCCCTCATCATCGCCCCTCATTTTACGTTTCTTGCCCCTCATTGTCGCTCGCACGCCGCTGCCTCTCCCTCCTACATCGTCTTCCCTTGCCCTCGTCACGACGTTTGCCAAAATTCTCCCTCTGAACTTTGCCGAATATTTGCATTGGCATTTCGTGCCTTCGATATTTGCCTCATCAAATAGTGGTGGTCCTCGTGGCAATCCTTGCGGTGTTTTGTTGTATAACGCATTCTTGCGTTATAATTATTGCGTTATATTTTGTTAAATAATGTGTTATCGCGTTCTAATTAGTGCGTTATATTTTGTTATATAACGCATTCTTACGTTATAATTGTTGCGTCATATTTTATTATAAAACGCATCATTGAGTCATAATTGTTCCGTTCTATTTTGTTATAAACGCATAATTGCGTTCTAATTCCTGCGTTCTATTTTGTTCACAAGCCCAAGGTGTTTTTGCGCGGGTTCCGATGAGAGCCCTCCATGTCTGGGACCAAGCTTTTCTGTTGTTACTTATTCCTCAAAGATTTATTCCCCTACAAAATCAGTAAATTTATAATAGTTTGTACCTCCAGAAATACACATATATTAATAATTTTTTAACTGTCTGCGTGCCTAATTTTGAACCGATTTCCTTTCCGATTCATTGCAGACTATAGTTTCAATTTCATTTTTAATCCTTGTTCATCTCATCGAATGAGCTAAATTACGACTGAAAATAAAAATTACATTTTCGACGTATAAAATGAGAAATAGCCCTGAATTAACTGAAAGCTTGAACGAAGTCCCCGACTTTGAAATGATTCAAGATGGCGTTATCAATCCTCACTGGCTGGATCCGATATTTAAATTGATATTTCCCCAAAATTTGCGAAGCACAAAATATTTTTTTTCGTTCATGTCCCCCGCTAAATTTAAATGCTCAAAAAATCCACAGTTTTAACTAACTACGTACTACAATATAACAAATGATATTTTCTTAATATTTATAAAGCGCAAAATATTTCTTCCGTTCTATTCACCCACTAATTGAAATACTCGAAATACTGAAAAGTTTTAACTAGTTACACACCTCCCGTTTCATTAATTCTGCCTTTACATCTCCTCCAAAATTGTCTTACGTGTAAAGAATGCATTTAGATCTAGTCAGTTAATACAGTCAGAGTCTTACTAGTCGGACTGCGAAGATATCAAACACCACCTCAACAATGTCATCTACTCATTTTCTGTAATTTAATAATGTGCATGTGTGCAACTGTCAGATTCTTACTTGTGAAGAATGCTTTTAATACCCGTAAGCCGCTTAGCACGCTGACGACATGCTGGTATAAATTTGTACCGCTAGGTAAGTTGCCCATTTTCGTAACGGCTTAAATGAATAGCATTTTAATTATTTCGCAACTTCTTCAAATTGATTTTAACATCCGAGGTAAAATATTATCGTGTTATTATATTTTTCGCACTTTTTTGAAAGGATATTAATGGATTTGTAAAGTACGATCAGATTTTCAATTCTGCAACTCACAACCTAAACGAACCAACCGCTGCAACCACACTAACTTAGTCAACGCGGTAATTATCAAAATATAATTATATTTTATATAACAAAACATAACCCCTTTCCTCCGTATCTATTTTCACAATCCTATCTCATTCACGTAGCGGTATAAATGCATAACGCTTTGAATGTTCTATGTGACAAAGCAGATAAGGACATCAAAAAAAAGCTACTTTACGCTCAAGTTTACTCAATTTAAAAGCTGACCTTAACGCTGCGCTCTGGCTGGTACCCTCGTGTGAACATTCAAAATTCCTTAGCGTAATTATCAAGATTCCAGAAGCACATCTATTACCCTTATTCGTTGGTCTTGTGTACCCTTCAATTAAGCTTTGAATTTACATCACTCATATTTCAGAGTTCAACTAGAGTGACAAAGTCTGTTTAATTAAGAAAGATTTTCATGCTTCATTCCCAAAAAACGTTTTAAAACATTAACACGTTCCCCGCGTGTTGGGCCACATGTGTACCAGTCGGTGAACTGCTCATTCACGTACCAGTATAAAGGAAGGGCGTTTCATATGTTTCGCGACGTCTTTAAGAAATGACTGCCATCATACAAGAGAAATGCCTGGTATAATTGTATTTGTCATATTTCTTCGGAAGGATGAAATGACTTCGAGCATCATTCGAGCATCAAAGTCGATTTCCCAATTCTGCTCCTTACAACCTAACCAAACCAACCGTTTACAACCGCGGAAACGCTGTGAGTGTTAAGTTAAAACTTTCCACGTTCATCCCTCAAAGCACCCTCAACATGTCCACCCCCTTCCGTCACATTCCACTCCCCATTCGTGAGGGGTAATAATACCCTTCTTTTTCCCAATTGACGCTGTTTTTTTCGCGCGCTTTCGCGCTATGTTTCGTTACAAAATACCACCTGACCCACCCATTTTAGAATCAATCTCACTGACAGCACTTTCAAACCCCCAAAAAAGCTGTCATTCAGCCGTGTAAAGTACTGATGACTCGACGGACTAGCAAGGTGCAAAAATCGCCTACAGCCAGACACAAAATTTTAGGTCATCTTGGTTTATTCAATGCGTTTCGCGAGCAGTGAAGGCAAAGTACGGTAAAAGCTGCATCATCGAGGCTGATGTTGGAGGCAATTCGACGCCATTGCTCCGGTCAATTGCCGCAATAAACACTCTCTGAAAGACCGACAAAATAGGCAATTTCAGGCATCACAGTGAGCGCTGAAGCTTCGAGCTAAAAGAAGGCTCTTTCAGCACTTCAAAGGAGCCTTCATCCTGGCAACATTTGGGCTGCGCGATACACATACGGCGCTCGTCCTTAGGCGTACTGTGCAACGTACAGTAGAGCGTACTGTGCAACGTACAGTAGAGCGTACTGTGCAACGTACAGTAGAGGGTACTGTATAGAGTACAGTGGGGCATACTGTGCAACGTACAGTAGAGCGTACTGTGTAAAAAACAGTAGAGAATACTGTGTAGAGTACAGTAGAGCGTACTATGTAAAGTTCAGTAGAGCGTACTGTGTTAAGTACAGTAGAGCGTACTGTGTGAAGTACAGTAGAGCGTACTGTGTGGAGTACAGTAGAGCGTTCTGTGTTAAGTACAGTAGAGCGTACTGTGTGGAGTACAGTAGAGCGTTCTGTGTTAAGTACAGTAGAGCGTACTGTGTGGAGTACAGTAGAGCGTACTGTGTTAAGTACAGTAGAGCGTACTGTGTGGAGTACAGTAGAGCGTACTGTGTGGAGTACAGTAGAGCGTACTGTGTGGAGTACAGTAGAGCGTACTGTGTTAAGTACAGTAGAGCGTTCTGTGGGGAGTACAGTAGAGCGTACATAGTACTACATGGAGTACAGAACACACACTGCATGAAATATTCTAAAACCCGTTATAAAAATCCCGTCAAAATAAAATTCAATCATTAATGACTATTCACAAATTACACAAAAAGTTGCCTGCTAAAAACGAGAGTTTCTTTCGAACACGATCTGCACGTGAAGAAAAATTCGATAAAATGTAGCGCAGTTTATTGTTTCCTAAGCGGTTATTTTGATGGAGGCGTTTCGTTTTCTAACTAAGTTTGTATTTTTTTTAAGTACTTCTAATGTTAAACTCGTTGATACTTTATAAGGGCTCTGTTTTTGACACGTTATGTTTTGGACGAGTCTAGTGGTCTGATAACTGCAAATTAGAGGAAGAGGAGCTAACGTATCCTTGCTGGTTAAAGGTTTGAAGAAATGAAATATGATCTCAATAAAGCAACCAACACAATCTCAACAAAGTAACCAACAAAATCTCAACAAAGTAATCAACAAATTCTCAACAAAGTAATCAACAAAATCTCAGCAAAGTAATTAACACAATCTCAACAATGTAATCAACACAAACTCAACAATGTAATCAACTCATTTTCTGTGAACGATTCTACATTTTTTGTGAAAGAAATTACTACTGAAGTTTATCATAGAATATTGATTCAAATGTGCCCACATATTTTTAAGCCTAAACAAGGTCATTCGTTCATTCTTGGTTCACCCTGCAAAGAAATTATTCTTATCCGTGTAATTTTAGGTATGCAAAGATTCTTAGGTACGCAAACTTAGGTATGCAATATCCTTAAGTATTCAGATTTAGATATGCAATTCTTCTCAAGTATGAAATTTCAGGTACACAATTCTTCTCAAGTATGAAATTTCAAGTACACAATTCTTCTCAAGTATGCAATTTCAAGTACACAATTCCTCTCAAGTATGCAATTTCAAGTACACAATTCTTCTCAAGTATGCAATTTCAAGTACACAATTCCTCTCAAGTATGCAATTTCAAGTACACAATTCCTCTCAAGTATGAAATTTCAAGTACACAATTCCTCTCAAGTATGAAATTTCAAGTACACAATTCTTCTCAAGTTTGAAATTTCAAGTACACAATTCCTCTCAAGTATGCAATTTCAAGTACACAATTCCTCTCAAGTATGCAATTTCAAGTACACAATTCCTCTCAAGTATGAAATTTCAAGTACACAATTCTTCTCAAGTATGAAATTTCAAGTACACAATTCCTCTCAAGTATGCAATTTCAAGTACACAATTTCTCTCAAGTATGAAATTTCAAGTACACAATTTTTCTTATGTATGCAATTTTAGAAATGCAATTATTTTTAAGTATGCAATTTTAGGTATGCAATTATTCTTAAGTATGCAATTTTTGCTTTGATATTTTTCTTACGAATGCAATTTTAAGTAAGCAATAATTTTAAAGTATGTTATTGTTCTTCGGTTCACAATGGTTTTCAACTAAAAGTGCTTATCCTATTCGTACTCTTGACAGAACAATAAAGGATTTACGCAAGAGTATGCAAAATAATGAGCGCGTAAACAATAATGTGTTACTGAGTCCAACAATATTATTTTTAGTTCAAAATTCTTTCATTGAGATTATTAATAATTTAATGTTATTTTTAGTTCAAAATTATTTCATTGAAATTATTAATAATATAATGTTATTTTTTGTTCGAAATGATTTCATTGAAATTTTTAATAATTTCACTTCAGAAAAATTTTAATTGAAACTAGTAATTATTTTTTTTCAAAATTATTTGCTTTAAATTATTCATTCTTTCCATTTTAAAAATAATTAGCCTTTTATTTTAAACCATCTCGTTGTAGAGAGAAAAAATTGGCTTGGCACAACAGATCTTAAAAGGGAGAAGAAATTGCATCCAAGTTTCTTTTCGGTTTCCCTTCACTAATTGCTCTTGCGGATGTTGAAAGGTATCGAGTTCCAAGCCTTACTTCAAATGCTGTGGAAGCTAAATTGAGGTTTGGTTCTGAAAAAAATGATCTATAAATTCTTTTCGTTTTTTATCACATGATCGTGATGATGAGCTTGAGCGAACGTTTTGTGCTTATTAAGTTTCTATTTTTATTTAGATCGTTATTACTATTAAGATTGTTTTTATTATTACTATTCTTAGGATCGTTTTATGATTATTAAAATCGGTATTATTTTTTTCCACTCTTCGAAATTTTATGCGTAAAATGACAATGGAAAAATTGATGGGAGCCAGAAGGCACGAGAGTTCTAGGTACTTGAATGCATATTTGATAACAGCATTGTATATTTATATTATTTTTCTACCTGTTAGCTTTCTTTCGTGGGACAAAAATCCTCTTTGGGCACCGGGGCCGTGGTTCGAATGACCCCTTCACAGAAAGGTGCCGGTAGTTCAAATCCCGGCAGTGCCACCCGGTGATTCTCCCCGTTGGGAAAAGGAAGAACTCAGCCACAATTCCCCACTCTACCCTGGTGTCGGAAATGGATACCGGCTTGACCGGGTTAAACGTCATTGGGTCCTGGTGTTAGTTATGAGGCATTTGAGAAACCTATACACAAGATGATGTGTATCAAGCTTGATTGGGGTGAAACGTCTTTTTTCTTACAGCTTTGTAATTGTACGAGCATCAGTATTTCGCCGCGCACTTGAGTTTTACAGAAGTTTCTGAACTCGAGAAATTTTACAGAAATTTCCCGGCTTTTGTGGTATTGGCTCTACCTGCCACAGACTACGAGAAGAAATCACAGGTTTAAAAATCGTCACTAAGTTTACTATCGTAAAGTAAAATAATTAGATAAAATTAGATGATATTAAATTAAATATGTCAAAATTTCTTAAAAATTAATTCAGAGTTATTTAAACTGAGATGTTTGATTTAGTTCAAATTAAACCATATTTTTAGAGTTGATTTTTAGAAAGAATGTAAAATGTCCTTTTTCTAAAGAGTCTTTGACATAATTTCAATCTTTCTCCTGTGTTTAAAAAATTAAAAATATTACTGAAATGAGAAATAGAAAGATTTTATTAAATGATCAACGCTGGGCAAAAATCAATGGAAAATTATTTTTTTGCTATTTTAACAGCGCATTGTCGCTACTTAGTTTTTTGTAAATTTCCATTTTGAGAAGTGACTGCTTGCTTTCAGTTTTTCTGAATTCAAAATGCTAACTTTCTTTTAATTACTCTATATGTATCATGATTACTTTCTTTTAATTACTCCAAATTCTCAGAGACAACTTTTAAATTATTCTAAACTCAAATTAATAACTTTCTTTCAAAAATTTTAAATTCAAGGTGTTAACTTTTTTCAATTATTCTAAATTCACGCACAAAAAATCAACAAAGTGTGAACAAAGAGCAATTTGCAAAATCATTTCTGATGCAGAATACAAGTTTGCAAATCTTCCCAAGCAAACTTTCAATGCGGATGGACGCAATCTTCACGAGGAATTTCATTATGAAGTCGCAAACCCGAATTTACGGCCAAAATTAAAGTTCAAGTTGCGATTCATTATGAAGTCACAAACCCGAATTTACGGCCAAAATTAAAGTTCAAGTTGCGATTCATTATGAAGTCACAAACCCGAATTTACGGCCAAAATTAAAGTTCAAGTTGCGATTCATTATGAAGTCACAAACCCGAACTTACGGCCAAAATTAAAGTTCAAGTTGCGATTCATTATGAAGTCACAAACCCGAATTTGCGGCCAAAATTAAAGTTCAAGTTGCGTAGAATGAAATAGTCATCAAGTTTTGAGAGGGGGACAACTTTGGAGACATGAGAGAAGTTAATAAGAAGTCCAACTTGAAAGCCTTTTGAAGTTTTGGAACGGCAATTGGAGTGCATTCGGAATCGGGAATGATTCCCGAATAGTAGGCGGAGAATGCGCCCGGGAATCCGGGCTTATTTTTTGTAGGGGGGAGTAGGAAGGTAAAGATGGGGTAACGTAGGGTCACTTATCCCACTTGGGGTATAAGGAATTTGAGAATTCCACCGACGCTTCAAGAATTCCCTTAAATTGCCACCAGGAAGAATCGTCTTTTGTAGTCGCTTTCTCACATGACAATTGTGGCGCCCGATGAACGTATATATGTATTTTTTTAAGTATTGTGTGTGTGTGTGTATAAGCGTGTGTGTGTGCATGTGTGTGTCTGCGTGTGTGTGTTTGTGTATATGTGCCTGTGAGTGCATGTGTGTTTATGTGTGTGTGTGTGCGTGCGTGTGTGGTTTGATGCAAAAAGATGTTCCGAGTGATACGAAAGATTATATTCGATTTTATAAAAATTCAGGAGAATGTGCTGATGTTTATTGAAAATATATTTTAAATGATATTGAATTTCCGTTGTGTAGTAGTCGTAGTATTGGTGTCGCTTGAAAAAGCTTTTTAATTCCTTTTCAAAATTGTCGCAATAAACTTAATAATGAAATGTTGCATTAATTATTGCCGTAGAATTAGTCATTGAGCAGAACATTGGAATAAATTGTCTATCAAATATGCTCCATTTGATGCGTTTTTTTTTGCGTTAAGTTTTTAACTGTTTAATAGTTTAGGAATGGAGTCGAATTTTTACCCATTTATTTTCAAAACATAAAAGATTTATTTTCCAAAATGCGTGCACTGCTTCACGCTGAAGACAAAAAAAAATTAGCGTGAAAAAATAAAGCATTGAAGAGTAAATAAGCTACTAGGCTTCTACAGCAACCTAAAGAAAGATGGAATAAACTTTGAATTAAAGAGAATTTCTTTTACTTCTACTAAATATTACTTCATATTCTTCTACAAAATACAATACCCAATACTTCAATAAAATATAATTTTAAATTCTTCTTAAGTATAATTTCATACTATTCCATTGAATGTTATATCATATACTTCTATTAACTATAATTCACACTCTTCAATAAAATATAATTTCACATACTCCTAAAATATAATTTTTTTACTTTTCTATTGAAAATAATAGCATATACTACTTCTAGATATAATTTCATATACTTTTATTAATTAAAATTTCATATACTTTTATTTCATACATCAAATTTGCACAACAAGTAAGATACATAACTCTGTTATTAAATTGTTAGAGGGGCATTTTCATTTCTGAAAGTAATATGATGATGTCAAAACACGTATTCTCATTTTCAAAACAAATACACGCGAAACTTTTCAAACGCTCTTGTTATGGAATTTTCAATAATTTTTCAAATACCAAATTGGAAAAAATGTATGTTCATTTCCGTAATAAATACGCACATGTCAAAAAAAAATTTATTTTTCTTTTTGACGGAAATTCGCTCATGTAAAATAGAAATGCATTTTCCCATCCTTAATATATATCTAATAAAACTGGATTTCACTTAGAGAAGAAACACATTTACGGTATTTTGAAAACAATTGCATTTTCACTTCGAGAAGAAACACATTTACATCAAAAAGAACTGCGTTTTGAACAGCATTTTCACTTCCCAAAGAAATACATTAATTCCAAATACAACAGCATTTTCTACTCCCAAAGAAATACATTAATTCCAAATACAACAGCATTTTCTATTCCCAAAGAAATGAACTAAAATCAAATAGAACTGCATTTTCACTTCCCAAAGAATACACTCATTTCAAAAATAACTGCATTTTCACTTCCCAAAGAAATACACTCAAATCAAAAAGAACTGTTTTTTCACTTCCCAAAGAATACACTCATATCAAATAGAACTGCATTTTCACTTCCCAAAGAATACACTCATTTCAAAAAAGAACTGCATTTTCACTTCCCAAAGAATACACTCATTTCAAAAAGAACTGCATTTTCACTTCCCAAAGAATACACTCATATCAAATAGAACTGCATTTTCACTTCCCAAAGAATACACTCATATCAAAAAGAACTGTTTTTTCACTTCCCAAAGAATACACTCATATCAAATAGAACTGCATTTTCACTTCCCAAAGAAATACACTCATATCAAAAAGAACTGCATTTTCACTTCCCAAAGAATACACTCATTTCAAAAAGAACTGCATTTTCACTTCCCTAAGGAATACACTCATATCAAATAGAAGTGCATTTTCACTTCCCAAAGAAATACACTCATATCAAATAGAACTGCATTTTCACTTCCCTAAGAAATACACTCATATCAAATAGAACTGCATTTTCACTTCCCAAAGAATACACTCATATCAAATAGAACTGCATTTTCACTTCCCAAAGAAATACACTCATATCAAATAGAACTGCATTTTCACTTCCCAAAGAATACACGCATATCAAATAGAACTGCATTTTCACTTCCCAAAGAAATACACTCATATCAAATAGAACTGCATTTTCACTTCCCAAAGAAATACACTCATATCAAATAGAACTGCATTTTCACTTCCCAAAGAATGCACTCATTTCAAAAAGAACTGCACTTCGAGAAGAAATGCCCATTGAACTCTAGAGTTTACAAGGCCCAGCTAAAGGCCCCCGAACCGAGACGGTGCCCAGCCGAAGTGCCGAGAAAATGCGATGCCATCAAAGGGCATCGAATGCTACGGAGTAATGCGGAGCGCATGCCCAAAAATGCCCAGATGGCAGCGATCTGCATCTTATTGAAAATCACAGACACAGGCTTTACATTTAATGACGGGTCCGAATCCGCGCGTTTCTGTCCCATTTTTGCTACAAAAGACCCTTTTGATTTTTGAAAGCCGTCCTGAATTTCGTTGCTGGCGTGGTGCGTGAGGAGGTGCTTTGGCATTGCGATGTGCGTGAAGGGAGGCTTCAACTAACTCGTCATCTAAAAGATTTTGACGGCAAATTTCTAGAGCAGATTAAAATTAGATTTTTAATGCGGACTTAAAGCAGATTTTTACAGCAGATTTAAAGCAGATTTTTAGAGCAGATTTAGAGCAGATTTTTAGAGCATATTTAAAAAAGATTTTTAGAGCAGATTTAGAGCAGATTTTTAGAGCATATTTATGGCAGATTTTTAGAGCAGGTTTGAAGCAGATACAGCGTTTTCCAAAACAGATTTTCGATAAGCTGAAGCATTGATATCGCGATGTATGTAGAGAGAGGCTTAAATTAACCCATAATCTAAAGTGCTCTTTTAAAACCAATGAAGCAAACTTTTTTTGAAGCAAATTTTTACAGCTGAAAAAGCAATTTCCATAGCAGATTTTTGTTACAGAAAGTATTGATTTCTCGATGTGTGTAAAGGGAGACTTACTAACTTCAAATCTGTCGTATGAGGCTTATTAAGAAGATATAGCGCTTGGAAACTGAAAACCGTAGAATTAATCGTAATTTCAAAGAAAACGTTAATTAAGTTCTGGTCTTTCTAGTGGGAACATTAATAGCTTGTATAATTCTATACACGATAGCGCTTACATTTCAATGAAAATGCAGTACAGCTGCACCAGAATAATCTTGCCTAATAATACCATTGGTGCGATTATTTATTTATATATTTGTTTGGTGTCACAAGGACGCTCACAAGGACGCTCAATGACCGTATCTGTGATACGCGTTTCACCAGTGCACAAGTACAAGAATATTTTAATGGCGGGTACTATTGGGATGGATATATTTGTTTGGCATCCACATCTGCAAGATTAATTGAATGAAAGTATTGAATCCGTCATTTATGAAGGGTCTTGTACACTACTGTAGTGTCAGATAATTGTACACTACTGTAGTGTCAGATAATATTAAAGACTGGAATAGTGTACAGCATGTAGGCTACGATACAGAGCGTCCCCAAAAAAGTACCGACTCTTTGACTCCCAGTACTCGTGTAGTTTCATTAGGTGTTTATTGACATAGATACAAGTCTAGTGAGTTGAATAAAAAACACAAAAATTAATTGAATGTCAGAAAAGAAAACTTAAATACATTTCACAAAAAAACAAAATTACTTGAGTAATAGTCTGGCAAATGATGAGGGCACTTTTTGGAGAGAGCACTCTGTATTTAGCCACTAGTATTCAACCACCACTGTACATCCTTTCTGGAAAATAACATTCATTCGAAATGATTGATTTTTCGGTGGAAACCTCTTTTTCCTAGAACGCTGCAATCTTTAGCCCTTTTCACTTTTATTATATTAGTCAACGTGAGTGAATTGAAATTCAAAAAACACTTTACATTTTCAGTCATGAGGTTATGTTCTGGGATCCAGTTTACGGGGTGGCGGTAGAGACGGACACACTAGAGTCATTTCTATGGGGGGAAAATACACCTCCTCTTGTTCGGCTGGCCAATGGAACGGCTTCATTTCAAACAAACTTTATGACGTCACCATTGCGACATATAGTTAGGCCAATAGTGGAGCCAGATTTGGGCTAGCAGTGTTGCCAGATGCAATATGAGCGCTGCTATTGGTCCGTTGTCACGACGTCAGCATTGCCACACGGTTGGCGAAAAAAAATGTTTAACCCTACCTTGTTTCTTCTACTGTAGTAGATACAAACACACCAACCAAGCAAGCAATAAATTACGTGTTATTATTTAGAATGGTAGAGCGTTAAGAATAGTTTGAATTAAATCACAATGCTACTCTTCCGCTTTTGGATCGCGGTTATCAATAATTAAAAAACATTAATCATGTTTCAATCAATATTTGTGTATTATTATACAGAGCGACACCGTTCCGCTTTTGGACCGCTGTCCTATACAATTAGAGAGTATTAGTCTTTATTTAACCAATATTTGTGTATTATTGAACATGAAGAATTTGAACTTTACCACAACGTTGCTTGCTCTTCTGTTTTAGATTAGGGTTTAATTTAAAAAAAAAATTTTAATCAACATCTCACTTCAACAACGGAAGCATTGCTTTGCATTTCGCTCGAATTGCTCCATGCTCGCAATACTGAGGTAAGAAAACTGGCATTTCAAAAAATGCGCATTTAAGTTCCCTTTATTTATGGTGTTTTTCGGTGAATTCGGGTTTCGGTGTATTGACGTAAAATCATTTTTGAAGCCAGGTAAAACTTAAAAGTTACGTTCCAATGAAAAAATGACATTTTGTGATATCCAGGTTCTCACCATAATATTTTTCAAGTTTCTCAAAATTTAGCCTCAATGTTTTCTACGATAACTACTTGCGCGGTCGTTTTGTTATAGAATTGCATTGCTCAGTACAGTGACTTTTATAAATTTTTGTCGAGCAAGATAACTTTTATAAGTTCAATGTCAAGCCCGATAATTATTATAAGTTTTATTCCAAGCACGAAAATTTAAAAAAGTTTTAATGGAAGCGTGAGAATTTTCATAAGTGCACCAGTGCACAAGTACAAGAATATTTTAATGGCGGGTACTATTGGGATGGATATATTTGTTGGGCATCCACATCTGCAAGATTAGCTCCAGCAAAATTTCCAATCCCGGCATTTGTGACGGGCCGTGTACACTAGTACATAGTAAAATTCGTAATATTCAACCATAACACATACGTAATATTCAACCATAACACACATAATAACATATATAGTATGAAAACCCGATCCTTTTAATTACATTTCATCTCGCCTCAATGCAAGCACACAAATGAGACGGACTGAACAGCCCGAGTCTATCAGGCCTGCTCTCTCTGAGATGCAATAAATCAAGCAATAGTGGATTTACGACGGAGGCTCGCGTGAAATGCTGGCAGCTGAAATACCTCACCGATTTTGACGGTCCTTGAGTTGGACTCGGTAGTCGTAAGTCGAGAGTGGTTGTCGTAGTCGTAAGTCGAGAGTGGTTGTCGTAGTCGTAGGTAGAGAGTGGTTGTCGTAGTCGTAAGTCGAGAGTGGTTGTCGTAGTCGTAGGTAGAGAGTGGTTGTCGTAGTCGTAAGTCGAGAGTGGTTGTCGTAGTCGT
>JACJUY010011509.1:14761-25174 GCA_014220935.1 Platorchestia sp. MABIK
CTTTTACCACAATGTTATAGAGTAATCGGAAATCTATAACCGGGTGAATCCCACCATTCTTTTTTTTTAACTAAAATTACTGGAAAATTATAATCCGACATTGAATTCTCATTGATGCCCTGGGATAGCATTTATTTGTTGACCTTGGCCAACTTCTCCTGATATTTATGAGGAATGCGATATGGTGGTATGCTTAAAACTGGTGCGTCTTGTTCAATTACAATTTGGTGTTTTGTTACGTTTGTAACACCAATAGTTTCGCCTTCTAACGTGATCACGTCTCGGAAATTGTTTAACAGACTAAGCAAAGTTAGTTTTTCGTCAGTTATGTCACATGAGATATCATTAAGTGTTAAAGGACGGCGTACGTTCGCTTGTACATTAGATTCACTTTCGACTTGTGCATCTATTCCTAGTTCCTCACTACCAGGGAACTCACGATTTTCACCACGATTGTCAACCTTCTACTCAAGTTTATCAGTAGCTATGGTCTTCTTTCCATCATTGCTTGAGATGACTTCAAGTGAATCCGACGTAACCTCAGGGGTCAAATCAATTTGATTGGCTTCTATGGGCGCTTACTGTACATTCGTGAGATAAAATTCAGCTTCTACTTCTTCCTGGCTTAATAATTCCACGTTATACAACACGGTATTTTCACTGAAGTGAATGGCATCGTCTGTTGGGTTTAGTTGCATTTAAGGTGCATGACTATCTTCTTTGATAGCTACTATGGCTTCTGCTTTTAGGAGACCATTATCCAGCGTTCTTTTCACGATTACATATTCACCGGGTTGAGCTTTTCTTACAAACCCATTAATGAATTCTACACAGTTGCTAGGTACTTCTATAGCATCACTGTGAACTACTAGTGGCTTATGCCTTTTTAACTTTGGCTGCACAGCGGCGCGGTCGATTTTCACGTTTCGATATCCGCCTTTACTTTCGGCCTCATATCCGCCTTTACTTGCGGCCTCTTTTTTCTGAACGTAATAAGATCTGTGCCTTCTTTTTTTCCAAGGCGTCCTGCTCCTACAACTGTAGTGTTAAAATAACTTTCAACTACTTTCTCTTGTGGGATATTCTCGGTCATTTCGTCAACTTGCAACAATTCAAACGTATTTCTGCATTTAAATAATGGATCAAAATATGGTTCACTTTGATTACACTCATGATTACACTTTGTCATCTCAATATCTGGATCGGTTCCGACCATAGCTGTATGGTTAACGAGAGTTTTGTGGTGACTCCCGGGCTTCGATTCGTTCCTACTTTCATCTTCATCATCTTCTACTCCTCCTCTAAAAATTTTTTAGGGTCTCCTTCGTAATCCTCAGCATAGTGCACCTCGTGCTTACCACGGCGTTTTACGCCTCTGTTGGCACTGTACCTACGCATGTAGGCTTTATCTTGCCTGACTTCATTTTCCGATGCCCTACTATTTCGAACTACATGCTCTCCTCCGCAAGCAAAGCAGGGGCCATAGGATATTCTTGGTTTGCCTAGACCTCCTTGAATTCTACTATTGGCGGTTACATGTCCTGAAACGTTGCATGAACTGCAGAATGGAGAGCCTCTAGCCCGAACTGCAGAGAGCACTGGGTTATGACTCGAACTTTCAGTCCGCAAAGTGTTACATTCCAAGGATCCTATTTTTTTGCCCCCGATGTAGCCACTGGCACTTCTTGCTACTCTAGGATTTTTCAGCCAAGGACGGGGGAAAGTCCTTCATCCTGGGTAGCGATTTTTTTTTGAAATTTCCGGAGAAAATTTCACTTTCCTCAGGGGATTCTTGCGGGTCAGAATGGTCTTCTGACTCGGCAACATCTGCCACGAAGGTTTCTCTGTCGTATTGACTCGCTATTATAGGTTTATTATCCGGATGATTTCAGACAGATGAGACCATTCGGGCAAATAGTTCCTCTGATGTATTGAATGAGGTCTCGAACAATTTTTTTATGAAGGTTTCGTCTAGCAATGGCGCTAGGACCGTAATGGCTAGACTTAAGTCTATGCTGTTTCCTACAAAACGCTTTAACTCGGCTTGAGCTGCACTGGTCCTAAAAAAAAAATGTTTTTCCCAAGCTATTTGGGCGGAATTCAGCAAGTGCTCGGAAAGATTTCTGATTTTTGAAAACGGGGTTACCAATTGGGCCGCGAGGGCTTCATTTCAGACAAAACGTAACTGGTTTAGATCGCATGCTAATGCATGGATGGACTTTTCGCCCTTTGCGACGTAAATGTCGTCCAAAATTTTTACGACATCTTCAAAAGAGTAATGAAGGTCGCTGTTGACCAACTTTGTTACAATTGAATTAAAGTCCCCTACCTGTTTGTGAGCGGAGCGCACCAACAACTCTTTTTTGGCACTCTCCGAACTCACATAAGGTAACAGGGACATGTAAGCGCGTAAGTTACTTATATGGGTCTTAAACGTTTTGTTTTCCAGAAATTCGGGGTCTTCTCTACGTCTTCGCCCCCTAAATAGTGGTAACTCCGCATTCGACAGGATCGTTCCTGATCTAGGCATGCTTGCTGCCACTTGCTGAGCAAATAATGTGCTTTGCGTACTAGTATTTGGCGCTGCCGCCGCACTGGCTGCTGGTTCTGTCATTGCGTCACTTTTTGCACGAGATTTAGGCACACTTTTCCTACCTCAACTGGTTTTAGTCACTGTTGACCGGATAACTTCGTCAGAGTCTGACGAAGTATCAGACATATAGTTTCAATCAAGTTTACTCAATTTTAACACTTTTTTGAAATAGGGAACAATTTTACACAATCCTTACACTAGAATCAATATTTGCACGAAGATCAATTTTACACACCCTAGAAATACAGCAATGATTACCAATAATCACAAAAATTTATCAAGGCAACACACATGAAAATAGAATATCCCTCACTTTCTATGGCTCTCTTCACTGCAGCTACGCTACTGCTATCTCAGCGTTTTCACTGTCGTTGTGCCTACTGCTTGAGCTATTGAGCTAGGGCAATGCCGCGGCCTTGTGCCTAAATGCAAAAAATATTCTGCGTCTCGCAGACCTAAAAAAATTACTCCCTCTCTGCACACGCTATCTAGCAATTTGCGCTGCTGCGATTGAATGCACTGCTGCTTTTTGCATTTTACTTAACTTCCACGGGTTGAATGAAAGGGCTGCAGTCGTTCGTTACTGTAGATGCTCTCTGGGATGACTGTAGAGTAGATGTTGACACTTGTAGAATACTGTCGACGCACGCTGGGATGACTGTAGGGTAGATGACGACGTAGTTGTAGTTACTGAAGATTGCTGGTTGTGGCTCCAAATGTTAGTTCAAGGACCAATTCGATGTCTTCGCCGGTTTCGTACACGAGTACTTTAGTTTGGAAGGTATAACAGGTGTTGATCCACGTTGACTACTGTACGTTGTTCTCGAGGAGCGCTGCATTTGGGATTTTGAATCCAATCCTCAACACAGAAGAATGTAGTTGGCGAATTCTGTTGTCTTCGTTGCTACCAGTCATACTCTTCTTACTAATTTTCAGATTCTGTCGTGGGTGTGTCTTTTATACTGGCCACCAACATGCCGTCGTGGTGATTACTTTCGGAGAGTCAAAGTCGGAGACGTTTTTAGAGGAGTTTACTTGATTGAGGTTCGAGGTCGAAAGCGTCATGCCTCAGATGTCAGAGGCTTATAAAGCCTCCGATGCGCATATAGTTGGGTTTCCGCACATGAACTTATAACTTATAACTTGAAACCTTATAACTTATAACTTGAAACCTTATAACTTATAACTTGAAACCTTATAACTTATAACTTGAAACCTTATAACTTATAACTTGAAACCTTATAACTTATAACTTGAAACCTAATAACTTGAAACCTTATAACTTATAACTTGAAACCTTATAACTTGTAACTTGAAACCTTATAACTTACAACTTGAAACCTTATAACTTATACCTTGAAACCTTATAACTTACAACTTGAAACCTTATAACTTACAACTTATAACTTATAACTAATAACTAGGATTGAAACGCAATTCCGCAGCTGATACCTTATCAGCTGTCTCGGTAGGGGTTGAAGTGGTTCCGGGGTTATTTCATGTCCTTGAAAGCTAATAGTCTTGGTTTTCCCTACAGGCCGTTGGGGCTAGGTCTTTCGGGTCCAGCGGCGGGCGCTGGCTTGTGGCAAGAGCTGCGTGTTTGCACTCGGGCCCGATCAGTGCCACTCCTCGCCCATTGATTCGTTTCACTTTACTGCTGCTACTAATCTTTCGTTTAATTAATTAAAAATCTCAATCCGGACTTTCTTTAACTCCACCATCAGTTTTTTGTACATGGTGGCCAGTAGGTGCGTAGCGTAATTTCAGGTGTTAAGTGTGAGACGGGGGAGATTGCGGCCAATTTCTCTTCGGTGTTCATATTTCTCTTTTCTCTATCAACTTACTGTCCTATTAATTTGACTTTCTATTTATTGGTTAGATTGCAGGAGTGGCAGTCATGACTGGTGTAGCAACTGGTGGCGATTCTGGGGCGGGATCAGATAGTGATATTGAAGTTTTAATTAAAACACGGCAATATGTAAGGCAACTAATAACTAAAACTTTTAACAGAATTAGTGCTGAATTTCAGACTTATTCTGAGAGCCAAGGGCAACTAAATATTACTAAAGTGGATGATCTGCGGGCTGAGCATAGGCAGGTGGACGCGAAAATTTTTGATGCTTTGATTCGCAGTGGTGCGTCCGATGAAGCTTTGCAGTCGGAGTCAGACGAGTTGGAGTCGTATGAAGACGTAATATTTCAGTCTCTAGCTTTTTCGCAGCCCAGGGAGTCGTTTTTGGAGGTTGCCGGGAGTGGGGACTATACTAGTACCCCAGCCAACACCTCTTCGTCGGTCTTGGCAGGTATGAGCACGGGGCATAAACTGAAATTGCCAGATATTCCTCTACCAACGTTTAAGCATAGCGATAACAAAAGTTTGGAAAAATTCTTTAGTAATTTTGAGGCCATCTTGGATAAACATAACTTAACGTCTTACGAAAAATTCATTTACTTGAGAAATCAGTTGTCGGGATCTCAAAAAAATCGGTTGATTCGCTGGACGTACAGGAACAAAACTATGAAACGTCGAAAGACTTGCTTTTTAAAGCGTTTGCTTCCTCGGTCGTCAGAAAGTATAACGTGATTGAGAAACTGGTTAGCCTCAGACTACTCGAGAATGACGATCCGTATGTGTTTATTGGGGAGATGAGGACAATTGTCTCAGCAGTGCAAAACTTTGAGATAGACATCGAAGACGTCTTAGCGTACTTTCTTTGGCATGCTCTCAATGAGAAGTTCCAGAATAACTTAATTCAAATTACGAATCCGAGTAAACCGCCCTTAACTCATATTCAAGAACACATTTTTGAAGCCACTGATCGTTATTTACGTCAGAAAGATATTTCTAAGAAATCTAGGGTTGTTAAGCAACACGAAAGCAAGCAGCAAAGTTCTAGCGGGTCTAGTGTTGCTGAGACGTTGGCAGTTTCCGTTAAACGCAAAAAAACCCTCTGTATTATGTGTCAGAGTGATAACTTACCGTATGAACACTTGCTAAGCAATTGTCCGAAATACGATTCTCCTGCTAAGAAATGTGTAAAATTAAAAGCCATTCGCGCCTGTACGAAGTGTTCTTTCAAAAACCCACACTACCGCAAATTGCAAATTTCAGTTTACTTCGAAATGTCGCTATTGTAATGCTAGTCACATGACTTATCTGTGCACGAAACCAAGAAAGTTGTCGAATGGTCGTTCCCCCGAAAGAGGTGCGTCGGGTTCAAAATTTGTAGTTAGTGCTATTACAGTAAGGGTCGTGTCTTTCGGCGAAACTAGTGACAGCGCAAATCTGCTGCCAACTCTAACGTGCAGGATAGTCGGGAAGTCGAAAGACTTCAAGGTAAGGGGCTTTAAAGATGGCGGCAGTCAGAAAAATATTATATAAACTTCTCTAGCAGATCATTTGAATCTGGGGATAGTAGAGGAAAACGTCACCATTAAGATACATGGATTTAATTCAAGCAGAGAGCTGACCACAAAGATAGTAGCAGTTTCATTGAATATTAACAATCAGACAAGGGTGATCAAAGCTGTGTGTGTTCCTACCATCAATATTAGTTTGCAAACTCGTGGTCTGGCGGATATTGCCAAGCAATTCATGTCAAAAAATTACGGTTTGGCGGACGAGTCCATATAGGGCGACAATAAGAACTTGTCTGATGAAATTGCTTTAGTATTAGGAACTGAAACTGATCCACTATTTGAGATGGCATACGTTAAGTTCAGCGAGGACGACAGAGCTTCATGCTTTATAAATTCAACTGTGGGGGTTCTGTTGTCAGGAAAATTAGAGTACTCAAGGAAAAATATAAAATTGTTGCCTTCTTCACAAACAGAGGTTGGCGCGAAAATCGGGAGATTGTTGCTTCCTCGGACTCGGCATGTGCTCTCGAGGGACTTGGTGGGGCGTCGTCGGGACCTGCCGAGCTGGGCCCTGGCGGTTGCGACTCTCCTGGGGACCTGTCGTCGGGATCCTGGCTCGGCGGGGCCTCGGGCGCTCTGCTGGAGGGACGTTGCACGGAGGTCTTGGGAGGTAACTAATCCTACGATCTGGAACAAACAGAATTAAATGTTAAATTGGTTGATCATGTCCTTCGGGGTACCGAACGACTGAAGGATGGCAGGCTTAAAATGCCACTGATGTGGAACCACAAAATATCTCATAGATTAGCAAAAAATTATAGCTTGTCTAATCAAATTCTTCGATCTAATTATAAAAAATTAGATTCTGATGAAGAAAAGTTAGAAATGTACGACTCGGTGTTCAGGGAACAAGTGCGTAACAAAATTATTGAGAAAGTACCGAACCTCGAAAAATTTGTGCAGGATAATCTCCAGTGTAGCTTTCTGCCGCATATGGGAGTTTTTCGTATGAAAAATGAGACCACAAAATGCCGCGTAGTTTTTCTTTCGAATTTGTGTGAGAAAACAAAATATACGGTGAGCCATAATCAGGCCATGTTGGCAGGCCCGTGTCTTAACGCGAAACCTGATACTGCTTTGGTTTTTCATAGGTTTGATAAATATTTACTTACATTTGACGTAAAACAGGCAATTTTGAACATTGCGTTGGGACATGCCGATCAGAGCAGGCTCTGTTTTTTTGTGGTTTAGGAACGTCCTTAAGGGAGACTGGTCTCTTGTTGGCTTCAAAAGTTTACGGCTACCCTTTGGTCTGAGGCCAAGTCCTACTATGTTGATGTTGGCTTTGTATAAAATGTTAATCTTGGATGTCGAGAACGACGGCTCAAAAATGAGGGATTTCAAACAAATTCTTTATAACAATATGTATATGGATAATGGAGCATATTCCACGAATAACCCGGAGGTCTTACGGTGGTGCTATACGGTGCTCCCACAAATATTTGAGCCATATAAGTTTCATCTGCAGAGATTTTTGACGAACGAGCAAGGCCTCCAAGAGGAGATAAAGAGGGACGGTAGTGCAGAGGCGCCCACGCAAGTTAAGCTTTTGGGTATGAACTGGGACAGGCACGATGACCCGCTGAAGCCTTGTAGTTTAAAGTTATAAAGTTAGACGTAAAGGCGGATACGAAGAGAAAAATATTAAGTACTTTACATTAGATTTATGACATTTTCGATGTGTATAGTCCAATGCTGAATAGAGCTAAAATCTTCTTGCATAAATTGCAATCCGATAAAATTTCAAGTTGGGACTCTAAACTTCCTTTGCCCTTAATTAGAGAATGGCTCTGCATCGCTAGACAGGTCAATGTTGCACAATGTCCCGCAGTGCTGAGATCTGTTGGTGGTAGAGAAGGGAAGTATTCGTTGATAGCATTTACCGATGCATCGAGACTTTTTTACGGGTATGTTATTTACATAAAAGAATGTAACGAAAACAAATTAAACTTGCTTTCCTGTAAATTTAAAATAGTGACCAAACAGTTGAAAAGTAAAACTGTGCCGGTGCTAGAATTAACAGCATTGTCGTTGGGTGTAGGTGCGTTTTTCCCGATGGTACGAGGAGTTGAGTGGTGCGTCTACTGTTGCCCCGGTAGAGATAGTTTCTATGCACGTGTACACAGACAGCATGGTAGCTCTTCACTGGATAATGTCATATTCTATAGTTTTTGAAAAGATGCAGAAACGAAATGTTTTCACGATGAATAAACTTTAGAAGATTGAGACTGTGTGCAATTATGCGCCTATGACCTTTCATTTTACAGAAGGCAGGGAAAATCCAGCCGAATTCGTAAGCCGCCCGGCTAGTCTAAATCAATTAAAAATTCAAACTATTTTACAGGCCCGGCTTTTCTTAGAGACAGACAGAACGGCGATCCGTTTGAGTTCTCAATTTGCTTACCAAATTTGATGAGCACGCAGGTGGACGGTTCCAACTCTTGGGATGATGTCGGTGGAGGGATTACCGGCGAAGATAGAGCGGGGTTAACGTCCAAAGACCGGTTGGAAGTAAGTTCTTGCCTAGCGAATCTGGAGGAAGAATGCCATCTGATACCGCTTTACAAATTTTCCTCTTTGACAAAGTTAGTAAAAGTTTTTAGGAATGTGCTAGTATTCATTGATAAACTAAAATGCGAAGTTGCTAAGAAAACTTGTCCTAGCCGTGAGAATTTATACCTGCAAGCGCTGACGCGTATTATCTCAGTTGTGCAGAAACAAAATTTGGAGAAATTTTTAAATTTTTGAAGTCTCCTAGCCAACCTGTAAACAAAACTCCTCAGTTGATGGGACGGTTGAATATTGTCACTGATTCGGAGGGACTCTTGAGAGTCAAGTCAAAGTTTCCTCAGCTAGACTTACGTCGATATCCGATTTTGTTGCCCAAAGATAGTGTTTAACCAAACTGATAATGGAAGAAGTGCACGTTAAGGTGGGACACTTGGGAATTTACCCTGTCCTTAGGGAGCTCAGGAACAAGTATTATTTTTTACATCCGTTTTCGACAGTCCGTAAAGTGCTCAGGCAGTGCGTTGTTTGTAAACGTTTGAATGCTAAGCCCATTCCACTTGACCAAAGTGCTCACCGAGACTTTTGTATTGACCCGCCCGCGAGGCCGTTCTCGTCAGTTTTTTTGGACTACATGGGCTCGTGGACGGTAAAGATAGGCGCTGAGAAACATAAGGTCTGGGTGCTGGTAGTCACGTGCCTGTGGAGCAGAGCAATTAATTTGAAAGTCTGTTTAACAGCCGATACTAAAGAGTTCCTTAAAGCAGTTCAACTGCATGTTTATGATTACGGGTTATTTCAGAATTGTATATCAGACTTGGGTACTCAAATATCGGCTGGGTTTAATACAATAAAATCATTTTTAGACGACCACGAAACAACGATGTACCTTGAGGAGCATGGAATTACTCAGCTTACCATGAGTCCATATTGTAAAGGAAATAGCGCACTTGGTGCTTTGGTAGAATCGTGCGTAAAGGCTGCGAAGCGCCTTATTTTCAAAACAATTGGTAAGCGAATCATTTCAGTGTTCGATTTTCAATTTTTAATATCAAAAGCGGTTCATTTAATTAACAAAAGGCCTATTGCATTCAAGGAGGCTTTGAGATCTAATGAGGTGGGCATACCAAGTCCCACTACTCCGGAGGTTTTGATTCACGGGAGTGAGCTTCCGTCAGCTAATGTAATACCAGATTTTTAGAATTCTGAGAGTGATGAGGATTTGAACCAAGGTCGAACAAGGAAATACTGGAATCGTGCAAAAATGTTGAAAGGTTGCATATAAAGTTAAAAGATCTTTACCATTTGGAATTTCTGGGAGACCTGATTTATCAGGCCACGAACAAAAAGGAAACATACAAACCTGTTAAGCACAAGCTTCTGAATCCGGGTGACGAAGTGTTGTTGGTAGATAAGTTTTTAAAACAAAGTTCTTATCCGTTGACTTTGGTCACTAAGGTGGAAAAGAACTCGTTGGGCGAAGTTACCTCAGCTTGGGTAAGGAAGGGTACTGGAGAAATAGTATATCGACACTAAGCCTCGCTGATCTTCCTTTTACCGGGGAATGTGGCTGGAGATAGGTCCCTTGACCCCGAGGGAGTGGATGAGGAACGCACTTCACCAGGTTCGGCAGCTTCCCATCCTAAGCGGGCAGCTGCGACTGCGGCTAAAGCAAAGATTAAGTCGCTGGTATCATGTGATGCCATTTAATTGTTTATCGTTTCCAGTTTATTATTTTATCAAACTAATACTTTATTCGTTTCTTCTTGTTGAAAGAAACGAATCCTGTGGCGGGGAGTGTGCGGAAATCCAGATAGGTCGCCTTATTACGAAGGCTGCCACTAGAAGCCATTTTATTTGTTTAGTTGACCAGGCACGATTTGTGTGTTTTC
>JACJUY010011510.1:6767-21634 GCA_014220935.1 Platorchestia sp. MABIK
CCCTTCATCCTTCCTTCCTTCCTTCATCCTTCCTTCCTTCCTTCCTTCCTCCCTTCATCCTTCCTTCCTTCCTCCTTTCATCCTTCCTTCCTTACTCCCTCCTTCCTCCCTTCTTCTCTCCCTTTGTTGTAAGGCGCCTAAAACTTGTAATTAATCAATCAGATTCGAGCGACTCGTGCCTCACGCTGCTGCCCGAGCCTCTCTTCTCCGTCGCCAACGACGGCGTCTTCTTGATGACGGTCAAAGGCACCGCCAACGGCCGCCTCTTCATGGGCGCCAAGTCTGGCCACCTCTGGGAGCTGCTGTACCAGGTGACGCGTCTCGTCGGCGAAACCATATTGCTTCTTTTGTTGTGGTGTGGTGCACCCCTGCTGCTGTGGCGGCCTTGATTCTAGGGTTTTTTTCTCATTTGTGGAGTTGCTTCTGCTAATTGTGAACTGGCTTCTGCTAATTGTGAAGTGGCTTCTGCTAATTGTGAAGTGGCTTTCTGTCGTTTGTAAATCCCCTCTGGGGTTTACAGGTATTGTATCTATGGGAATTAGCACTCCCAGGAGAAAATGTGTGAGGGCTCGAGCTGAGAGGTATGCTCTCTTTTTGTTGAAATAAAATGTTTTTTGTTAGGTTATGAACTACCTTTTTTCGGTTCACTGTTGTGCTGTTTTTCAGCACCTACTACTTTATCCTCAACTTTTATCTTGTTTCATAAACTTATTTCTCAACTTACTGTTTCTATGCCCCCCTTCTGCACGGATTCTGTGTTCCCTTATCTCTCTACTAAATGGTGCCTTCTTCTTTCTGGAACTTTTTTTTTTTAGTGTTTAGGGAGGCTTTAACTAACATCCAATTAAATCTTGACTTCTTAACTAAAGAAGTCAATTATGATCCACTGAGCTTTGACCTCCTAACTAAGAAAGTCAATTATGATCCACTAAGTTTAGATGCTACTTAGTTAAGGAAAACTACTTTTAAATTGTGGAAATCAGTATTTTTGGGAGAAATTCTTTGAATTTTGGGAATGTGTGTTTTATATGAGGAAATTAGCGGTTTATGTTGCTATTGAATGCAATAGTTGTGTTTGTACATCACTCGACGCGGCCCTAAATATTTACCCATCATTCCATGTTAAGAGTTCAAGTTATGTGGTTTTAATAGAGTGCAAATTAATGGAGAAAGTACTAAAAAATGAAGAGAGTTCAGATGAATGGAAAGAGTGCAAATTAGTGGAAGTATTGCGAGTTAGTGTTATCTTTACAATAAATATACTGTACAGTTTTGAAGGTAACTAATTCTGTGAAACGTGTTACAGCCCTTGTGAATGTTCATGTTTTTCCCTGAGTTTTTTGTGTAAATACAAGGTTGTGACTTGTACAGTTTTTTGTAATGCGCAGATATAAATCACACAAATCTGTGGAGAGAACATTTGCTGCATGATCTGGTCCCAGAGTTTTCTTCATTAAATTTTAAAAGACTAAACAACTTTGGGAGCAGACAATACTAAACAGGCTTCCACTTCCACGGGGAGTTTTCTGGTACAAACTTTTTCTAAACCGATCCTTGTTGTGACAAAATCTTAGTACATGAATACAAGACATAACCTTAAAATGTACAAATTTTTTTAAGCAGGGTCTTGCTCTTACAAAATCTTAGTACATGAATACAAGACATAACCTTCATATGTACAAACTTTTTCTAAATCGAGCCTTGCTGTTAAAAAATCTTAGTACATAAACGCAAGATCTAACCTTAGAATGTTTGCAGATACTTTATGATCGAATAAAGTGTAACAAATAATTTCTAGGAAACATGAATTTTAGAACTTGATCTACGTGTGCAGGCGGAGGAAGGCTGGTTCAGTCGCAAGTGCCAGAAGGTGAACCACTCGCGCTCCGCTCTGTCCTTCATCCTGCCGTCTTTCCTGACCCTCGCTGAGGATGATTGCATTGTCCAGGTGAGTCTTGCATTGTCCAGGTGTGTCTTGGATAATTGGATTGTCCAGGTGAGTCTTGCAGTGTCCAGGTGTGTCTTGGATAATTGGATTGTCCAGGTGAGTCTTGCATTGTCCAGGTTGCAGTGTCAGGTGAGTTGTACATTCTATAATAGTTGCAGTAATATTGAAAGTTAATTTTGGGAATCCCTGACATTCATTATTAGGTTTCTTGAATTATGGGTTTAATCAACATTGAAAATCTTTAATTATATCTCTCTTGTCTGAACTTTGAGCTAACGTGCTTTTTGCTGTTTGTCTAACTTATTTGTCTCTGTGTAGCATTGTGCATCTTGTGCCTCCTTTTTGTATTGTTGTGCCTGCATTCATTTAGTTATTTGACAGGAAAGTGTTGATTTGCCCCGTAATAGTTTACCTAATAAGAATAATGATAATTCATTATTTGTTTTTCAAATCCTTATAAACTTACTTTTTCAAAAAGGTTGGGGTCTTTCCTCGTGCCATTCCGTTCTTCAATTTTGTAGAATTTTTTTCTACATTTTTCACTACATTTCATTCAGCGTTGAAGTTCTTCTTAACTTCTTTTAATATGAGACTTCCTGATTTTGAGTGAAAACTCACACTCATCAACATGGTGACCATACTAAATGGTGCCTTCTTCCTCTCTTTGGAGCGCTTTTTTAGCAGTTAGGGAGGCTTAAACTAACATCTAATCTCAACGTGGTGACTAGGGTTTACCCTGCTGTAACATTTCCATCATACCATGAAGTATGAGAACTTGAGAGTAAATGCACTCACCTGACGTTGACCTCACCAGATCGCCTCCTCTCGGGGGGATTCAACTATTACATCTATGAGAATAAACGCTTCCAGGTAGAATATGTGAGGTCCCGAGCTTGAGGTTAGGTAGGCCTTGCTTTTGTTGAAACAGAATAGATTTTCTGTTTTGTTGCGGACCATCTTTTTTTGGTTCACTGCTGCCCTGCTTTCTGGCACTTACAACTTTCTTCTTCAACTTTTAACTTGTTTTATGAACTTCTTTCTCATTTGACTGTTTTTATGCCCCTTGTGCTGCATAGATTACACATTCCCTTAACTTTATACTAAATGGTGCTTTCCTCTCTTTGGGACGCCTTTGCAGCAGTTAGGGTGCTACTATAGTCTGAGGTCTACTGCCATATATTGCCTACCCAGGTGCAGTTTGAGATGTACAAATTGAGTGTTCATCGCTAAATTAAATGTATGGAAATGAGTAATATCCATTGGTAACCTAACCTCACGCTGTAGTACTAGCTAGAGGTAGAACTCACGCTATAGTGTGGTAGACCTCACGCTATAGTGTGGTAGACCTCACGCTATAGTGTGGTAGTCCTCACGCTATAGCAGCACAAAATAAACTAACATCTGACCTGACCAGATCGAAGTGGACGAGAGCCGCCAGGTGCTGTACACGCTGAGCGAGGGCGGCCTGATCAGGGCGTTCGACCTTGGCAGCGACGGCACCTCCATGTCTCTGGCGGGCAGCATGCGCCACTGTGACACCCTCCGCGCCGCCGCTTCTGCTGCCAGGTGAGGCCCTTGTGACACTCTTGCGATGCCTGCCCTAATGAGGCCATTGAGATATCCTGTTGAGGCCCTTGCAATGTGAGGCTTAGGTACTGAATTGCTGTTCAATAAACCACACAAAAAATAAATTGCATAGATTCTGCGTTCCCTTATCCCCATACTAAATGGTGCCTTCATCTCTGAACATCTTTGTTGTGGTAAGGGAGGCTAAAACTAACTAATAATCAATCAGATAAAGCTTACCTGTATTCCACCCATGACTTCACCACGTTTGCCTTAGCCCTTCACGCTCTAAAAAAGACTTGAATATCCCATTTGAGAAAATGTTCATTGTGGGATATCTAAAAGTGAAATCAAAAAGTGATATTTTTGAAACAAAAAGTCAGGGTGCATCTGCTGGAACCCTTCCATCTGTCCATTTGAATGAGTTGGAGGCATCAATAAATTGGATACGGGGTCTCAATGAATTGGATTAGAGGCCAAAATAAATTGAATTAGGGCTTAAATTAAATTTGAGGCTTCAATAGATTGGATTCAGGGCTTGAATGAGTTATTTTTTGGGTCTCAATAAATTGAATTTCAGGCATGAATAAATTGGATTCAGGACCTGAATAAATTGGATCTGGGGCTGGAAGAAGTTGAACTTAGGGCCTGAATAAATTTGATTCGGGGCTTGAATTAGGTAAATTTCAGGCCTCAATACATTGAATTTGGGGCCTCAATGAATTAGATTCTGGGCACAGATATGCACTCATTGAGGTGTGTGACCGGTGTGCTCCCTTTCCCCCCAGGACGGTGGACAAGGCAAACTTCAAAAGCATCGTCAGCATCTGCGCCCTTAACGCCTCCGAGGCTCCGTCCCTGCACCTTGTCGCTGTCACTGGTGAGGCTGGTGCTTGGTTGAGGCTGGTGCTTGGCTGAGGCTGGTGCTTGGCTGAGGCTGGTGCTTGGCTGAGGCTGGTGCTTGGCTGAGGCTGGTGCGAGGCTGAGGCTGGTGCGAGGCTGAGGCTGGTGCGAGGCTGAGGCTGGTGCGAGGCTGAGGCTGGTGCGAGGCTGAGGCTGTTGCGAGGCTGAGGCTGGTGCGAGGCTGAGGCTGGTGCTAGGCTGGTGCTTGGCTGAAACCAATACAACTGAATCTGATATATCTGGCTTAGCCTAGTGCTTGGTCGAGGTGGAAATTGCCGAGGCATAAGAACTTGAGTACAGCTCTTTATCGTTTTCTTTTGGAGGCGAAATTGAACACTCATGCATAAGGTGTTTAAATGACGCAGTAGATTGCGATTTCATCTTTAGATCTGCACAGTTAGTGACGGCAGCAGCAAAGAACCAAGGCTCCTCTTCTGTGAGGTGATATTTTTTCATTTATTGCGCGTCAATCAAATTTTCAAATGGATTTGGAATGCTGATTTTGCTACTTCTGTCCTATAACTCGTCGCACTTTCTATCTTGACTTTTTCTCAGTGAAATGTGATAATTATCTTATATTTCCTTCAATCTGTCTTATAAAGTTTCTTGGCTAAAGAGCTTTTCTCAGCTAAATTTGAGCTTAACGTTGCTCGTCAAAAGACGATCGTGAATGAATTTATTTAAATTCGTTTCTAATCTTTTTCAACCGACGACTGCAAGTTTTTAGTTAGAAACAATTTGGTATCCAGCTGAAGTGATTTCTGCCTACATTAAAGTTAATTCTCATGAACATCTCTCCAGCAACGGAATTCTGATGTCATATTCAAGTCGTGACCATTAATTTCTTTTGTAATGCACATTCAGTCTCCACAAAGTGATATCTCTCTGCGTCACTTTTAGTTATAATTAACTTGTCCTATAGGGACGAAATTCTGATGTGTTCATATTCAAATCGAGACCATGAATTTCGTTTATAACGCACATTTCAGTCCAACAAAAATGTTGTTGGACTTCTAATCACAGTGAACATCTCCCGCAGGAATGGAATTCTGATGTCATATTCAAGTCGTGATCCCATCTATTACCTCTGTAATGTACATTTCAGTCCAACAAAAAATAAAGCCTGGCTGCCTCAATTCTAATGACAATGAACATCAGGAACGGGAGTGCGGCTGTACTTCACGACCACCAGCGCAGGAAGCCCCCCTGACGCACGCCCTTACCAGCTGCAGCTGCTGCACGTGCGCCTGCCCCCCGGCTTCTCTGCCAACTCCCTCACCCATCGGCCCACTCGTGTGCACAAGGCCCTGTACAGTTATGGTGGGTTTGTGCTCCTGTGAACTTTGCTAAATTGGAAAAGTCTGATACTTATTAAATTATGTGACCTTCGGTGCGATATAGTTTGAGTAACTGAAGCGCCAACAAACCCATACTACTACTACTACTACTACTTGTGAACTATGCGAAAAGCGAACGTTCACTGTTGAGTTGCCGGCCATAGTGACCACGTTTTACCCTGCTGTAATGTGTCCATCATGTCATTAATTATGAGAACTAGAGAGTAAAAGCTCATTCCCCGCCCACTTGACGTTGACCTCACCAGAATAGATTTTTCTTTCTTTGTTTTCCTCCTAGGCAAAGGATTGACTTGTAAGACTGGGCCACCTGATGGGAGGAAAATTAAGGGCCAGGCGACAATCTAAAGTTGTGATTGGTTAGCCCTATTCCTACGAAAGCTTGGCCCTCTTGTCTTGATCCTCTAGTTGAATGAGTAGGTTCTTAGTTGCTCTTATTGTTCAAGTGGTTAATGGTATTAGACATTTTATCTCAGTACAAGTACCTCACATTGTTGTGTGTGCTGTATTTTGTGGCTTATTAAAATAATTGCTTTGATATTATGCTCTGTTTTAGATTGGGTCTGTATGCTCCACAGCATTTAAAATTGAGTTGTATCATTGTTCTTTCTCCAATTTACAATGGTACTGTAACACTATTGGTCTCATGAACTGTCATAATTCCGACTCATCGAACAGTACCATAATCGTTTCAAACGGTGTCCTAAAACCACTGCTGCTAAGATAAGGCCAAACTGTTCCTTGAAAACCGTTTAGGTAATGCAGTACTGTGCACCATGCCAAGCTTTCTTCCAAAAATCACTGCGGCTCGGATAATGCAGTGCGTTACACGAGACTGTCTTTTGAAAAAACCACTGCCGCTCAGGTAACGCGGTGCTGTGTGCCAGCGAGGCGCACGAGAGCGACGTGTTGTGGAGCGTCTCGTGTGACCAGTTCCCCCAGCACGCGACTCTTGCTGAGAGCGCCGCGGTGCTCGCTGTTGACGGCGTCATCTGGTCTATTGCTGACATCACGCCTCCCTCGCACTGGAGCACCACGTCTCCGGTGAGAGGATAGTTATTTGGATAGTGAGACTTCTCAGCGCTGATGAGCCATGTTTGGATTTTGTCAAAGTCTTTTCTTCTCGTATTTTGATGACTTGAAAATTAATTGCTGGAACTCTGTATTTTCTGTTGTGTACTGCAAAAGTTGTGCTTATGAACGTTTTTCTTTTATCCATTATAGTTTTTGGAAAGGAGATTGTGCATTAGCATATTTTTAGAATGTATTCTTCATTGTCAACCATAGCCATTCACTGTAGAATGGGCAGCATTTTCTGTACGAGTCATCTAGTAGGTTTTGTTGTGCTGCTAGGTTAGTTTTCTTCAATAATTTCTCTAGCGCACATTCTCTCTTGTGTACCAGTGTCCCATGCAGCTTATCGCTGGAACGAGTGTATTTAAAATTTCATCTGCTCAAGTTTTTAATTCTTTACCTGTTCAGCATAGTTTTCAGATTTCTTGTTTTATTGGAATACTTCTGTGTCTTATATATTTTCATATTTCTTCCATCTCATTGTTCATTGAAATTTTGCCCTTCCATATTTTGAGCTAATTTTTACTGATCCATGCATATTTGATGAAGGCTACTCGGGTCTCGTGATGTTATATATACAACTTCGCATTCATTTTGCTTCCTTGCATTCCTTCAGCTGGACACTCGGCCTCCTTTGGTAGTGACCCAGCTGCACCAGCTGCCCCGCGAGCTGGTGGTGTTGTCTGCAGCTGGTGCACACCTCATTACATGCCTCCGACCTGTCGACCAGCTGCGCCACTTGCTGCAGGTGACACTTACGCTCACCTCATCTAATTCTTCGTTCTATCTAGATATTATATTCTTTGTTCTATGAACTATAAACTCTCTTTGTCCTACAGCTATGGGCTGCCCTAGTAGGAATTCTATTTGCTTTTTGACAGAACGATCCAGAAAATGATCATGTGCACCACTTTGTCCAATAGTTGTGTACTGCCCTAATGGGATTTCTATTTGGTTCTTAGTACAGCGATTCAGAAAATAATCATGCGCATTACTTTGTCTAACAGCTGTGGGTGCTGCCCCTAATAATAGAAATTCTCCATGCTTCTTGACACACTTTTCAAGAAAAAAAATCAAGTAAACCTGCCTGTGAATTATTGCTATAATTATTTCTCTAAATGTCAATCTTAATAGCAAGGCATGTAAGGGGCAGATAATATTGCTTCTAACACCTGCACTAGACTGGTGTCAAGATAATTTTGTAGGAGTTGTTGCAGATATGAGGCTATTGAAAGATGCTAGTAAGTGACAGAATTTAACGCTGTGGTTTAACACTTTCACCGCGATTGGTTAAACTGAAGTTCAATAGTCACTCAATTTCAAAGCTGAGTTTAATATTGAACATCTGTTTATAACCAATTGCGGTTAAAAACCTGCTTACTACGAAACTGCTTATTGTATAGCAAACATTGACTAGATCATGCCTTCATTTAGCTTTAATTAAGTATTTATGGAAAGTGGGGTAGTGACAACTGGTCGGTCAGCAGCAATATGAAAATCCTCTCCTCCTCAGGAGGAAACAACTATTGTATCAATGGGCTCCCAGGGGGAAAATGTGAGGGCCTGAGCTGAGAGTTAGGTAGGCCTTCTTTTTGTTGAAATAAAATGTTTTTGTTACGTTAAGAACCATTTTTTTTCGATTCACTGCTGTCCTATTTTTCAGCACCTACTACTTTCTTCTTCAACTTTGATCTTGTTACATAATCTTCTTTCTCAACTTACTGTTTCTATGCCCTTTCTGCATAGATTCCGCGTTCCCTTAACTCCATACTTAATGGTGCCTTCCTTCTTCCTCTCTTTGGATCGCATTTGTTGCGGATAGGGAGGCTTAAACCAACTAAAAACGAATAACTAAAAACGAATAGGCAGCAGGCAGCATAACTAATAACTAACTACTGAAAATCCTCTCTGTGGCCACCGGTGGCGCGCGTTTTGGTCAAAGTGTTATGAATCCGCGTCTTAGGTTTTGTTAAAAAAATTTTCTAGATCTTAATTTTCGTGCAGGAAAACAGGTCCGCCGACAGCCCTGCCGTGAAAGAGTTCTTCACTGCGCTGGGCGCCACACAGGCGTGCTGTGTGGCGCTGATCCTGGCTATTGATCCTAATGCTCAGTGTGGCGAGGTGGGTGATAGAGCAGTGCTGCGCTTGTGAGAGGTGGTCTTGTTCATGGGGCAGGGTTTGAAATATCTAGGTAGGGCTATGAACTCTAGGAGGCGCGGCTGAGAGATTAAGAAGGCGGGGCTCTAAGATCAAAAAGGTGGAGCTGTGAGGTCAAGGAGTGTGAGACGTGACTGTGAACTCTACCGGGTGAAGACGGGCAATTAAGAAAGCAATTAATGAGATCCAGGAGGTGGAGCTCTGAGATCAACAAAAAGAGGGTGTGAGATCAAGAGGATGGGCCCGGGAGATAATAAAAGTGGATCCATAGGAGCAAGGGAAGGGGTTATGGGATCGAAGGAGTTTGGTCTTGAAATTAAAGAGGTGGGGTTGTGAGATTAAAGGAGTGGGATTTTGAGATCTTGGGGCCGGGGCTGTGAACGAAAAAGAAGGGTTGAACTGAACTCCAGAGACACTTTTAAGGAGTTGAAAAATTCAAATTGAAAGATGCTGTTGAATAGGGCTTGCTCAGCCATAGAGACGTAGCTTTTATATCAGAAAGACAGGACTTGCATGCAGGCTAAGAAACACACTTATAAAGTATAAAAGAGATTCTAAATTTCTTCATCTCAAATTTATTCCTATTTGGTGGTATGTTACCTTCATCGCTTACATAAGCTCAAGTTTTCCCTTTAGTACCCAGTTCAAACATCCCACTCACCCCCTCAGTTCAAACATCCTACTCACCACTCCAATTTAAACATCCTACTCACCACTCCAATTTAAACATCCTACTCACCACTCCAATTTAAACATCCTACTCATCACTCCAATTTAAACATCCTACTCACCACTGCAATTTAAACATACTTCTGATCTCCCCTGTTTAAACTTCTTACTCACCTCCCCAGTCTAGCGATCAATTAGACCCCCGGTCTAGATTTCGAACTCATCACCCAATTTGGAACATGGCCGTCAATTGTCAGTTCATTTCTAATATCCCTCTCACTCACGAGTTCCTCTTCAGTAGTCCTTTTATTCTTCAGTCCATCTCACTTCCTTGTTAAATTATGAACCTCAATGCAGCCGTGATAACATCTTCACTCCCCAGTGTGAATGATCATGTTCAAATGTAGTGTGAAGTCACACCATCTAGATGTGATAACTTCACTCTACAGCGTGAATGTTTGAATGCAGTGTGAATGATCACAACACATGTGATACTATCTAGTTGTGTAAACTTCACTCCGCAGCGTGAATGTTTCTGCAATTGAAATATCCGCCTCATAGTCTCCTGTGGGTCGCCCAGATTACAACACAAGTGATGCTATCAAGTTGTGTAAACTTCACACTGCCGTGTGAATTTTTCTTCACTTTTCATTGTCTCCTGCAGGTTGCCCAGATCGCGACCCAGTGTTTGTTCCGGTACGGGGCCACTGCGCCCAACTCTGCGCTCCACACCGCCAACGTCACGCAGCTCCAGCAGAACTACTGTGAGGCTTTGCTGTGATTGTTGTGAGGCTTTGATGTGATTGTTGTGAGGCTTTGATGTGATTGTTGTGAGGCTTTGATGTGATTGTTGTGAGGCTTTGGCGAGGTTGTTGTGAGGCTTTGGTGTGGTTGTTGTGAGGCTTTGGTGTGGTTGTTGTGAGGCTTTGGTGTGGTTGTTGTGAGGCTTAGGTGTGGTTGTTGTGAGGCTTTGGTGTGGTTGTTGTGAGGCTTTGGTGTGGTTGTTGTGAGGCTTTGGTGTGGTTGTTGTGAGGCTTTGGTGTGGTTGTTGTGAAGTTTGGTGTGATTCTTCTTCTCGTGGAAATTATCGGGTGTGATGAAAAAAAAAAGTTCACGATGCGTCGTGAAGCTTAGATGCTATGGGCACTGGAGGCCCCGGGGGGATACTGATATGTTACCTTAGTTGTAGATAGTCCTTCGGAACGTCTGTCTTTCGTGCCCACTTAGCTTCTTTTAATTTTTTTGCTGCTTTTGCTATATCTTTTTTCTTCCTCTTCCTTTCAGACTTGTCATTTCTGCGGGCAAGGTATCGTGTGTGGGAACATTTCTTGTGCATAGATTTCCCGTTTTCTACAATCCATACTAACTGGTCCCTTTGCTTTGCTCTCATGAGATCGCATTTGTTATGGTTAGGAAGTTTCAAACTAATTAATGCAATAATAGCGCGCAAGATGCGTTGCTATGTGGTTACATGTTGAAGAACAAGTCACATATCCTCAATAGATGTTGCTTCTCAGGTATCTACTGTCTTTTAATAACCTTTCAAAACGCGCTTGTGCTTCGCGCGCGTCAGGGTTGTGTATCTCTTTTTATTCATTGACTGTAGGTCTTGTATGGGCATTAAATAAAAATCCATCAGTGGTCCAAATGGAAATTGCACTCATATAATTTTTTTTTGCGCCTTGTGTTGACTGACCTGTGTCCAATCAACCGTGTTTCTTGTGGCAGCTTTCCATCCCACTCAAATTTCCACGCCGCTGAGTGTACAGCAACAACAACAACAACAACAACAGCAGCAGCAGCAGCCACCTCCGCCAGCAGGCAGTCCGTACAGCAGCCCCCAGCAGGCAGGCTCAGGGGACGACAGCGCCTCGTTCTCAGCCCTGCACAACGCCCTCTACCTCCACCTGGCCAGGGTGGTGCGCCCGGTGTGGACCACGCCCGTGCTCAAGACTGACCCCGCCACCAAGCTGGTGAGGCGCCATTGCCCTCAGGGGGTACAAGTGTAGTGTGTTAGTGCTGTTAGGGAATAATGTGAGGTCACAAGCTGATGAGGCGCCATTGCCCTCAGGGGGTACAAGTGTTGTGTTTTAGCGCTCTTAGGGGATAATGTGAGGTCACAAGCTGATGAGGCGCCATTGCCCTCAGGGGGTACAAGTGTTGTGTTTTAGCGCTCTTAGGGGTGAGGTCACAAGCTGATGAGGCGCCATTGCCCTCAGGAGGTACAAGTGTTGTGTGTGAGCAATCTCAAAGGAAAAAGTTCTTCTCAGGGTCTACGAATGTTGTGTGTGTTGTGTGTTAGCATTCTCAGGGGAAATGTGAGGTCACAAGCTGGTGAGGCGCGGCTACAAATGTATGTTGGCGTTCTCAGGGGAAAATGTGAGGTGCCTGCCCCGCCCCCTAAGGGGCTACTAATGTTGTGTTACCGCTCTGAGGGGAAAATGTGAGGTCACGAGCTGGTGAGGCGCCTGGCCCTTGCCCTCAGGGGTACTAGTGTTGTGTGTTAGCATTTTAAGGGAGAAATGTGAGGTCATTGAGTGAGGGCAAATTGGGGAAGTGCCATTACCCTCAAGAGGCACACGTATTGTGTGTTAGCGTTCTCGAGGGAAAATGTTCCCCTCAGGGGCCACAAATGTTGTGCGTATGTGGGAAGTCGCGCTCTCAAGGGAAAAATGTGAGGTCACAAGCTGAGGGTTGAATTATCGTTCGTTTTATTGAAACAGAATTCCTTGATGATGAGCTTTCTTTTTGTTGAAATAGCATTGTTTTTTTTTGTGTAGTTACGGGCCATTGCTTTTGGTTCAATGCTGTTCCTGTTCTTCGTTTCTTCTGACTTTTCTTCTTCAACTTTTGTCTTGCTTCACAACTTTTCTTCTCAACTTCATGTTTTACGCTCAGGAAATCAACGGATTTTGTGCGGAAACAAGTCTTGTGCTTAGATTCCCCGTTCTCTTAATCCCCTACTACGTGGTGCCTCCATCTTTCCTTTCTTTGGAACACCTTTGTTGTAGCAAGGGAGGCTCAAACTAACTTACAATTTAACTCTATTGCCCAACGTCCTCTCTGAGGAACATTAGGAAATCACTCACATTGTTTGTGTATTCTAAAAACTTTGATGAAAAGTTCACATTTACTGGGATTCATGAAAATAATTTGAGAGAAATAACACCAATATTTCGTTCAAGTGCCTAAAAATTTTGTCGGTAGTTTTTCACTGTTGTTCGGCCCATACTTTCACTGTTGTTTGGCCTGAGCCACCGTTGTGTGGTCGAATTTGTTCACATGGAGGTTTAGACAGAGTGCATAGGCACATAACGTTGAGATATTAAGAAAGTTCGCCATTGAGGTACTGTAACGTGTGTTTTCCCTTCATGATTTTAGAATTCCTGTCATCTATGCACTATGTTCATTGAAACAAGATCAATTGATCAAAATTAAAGTTTAGTTGTTTCCAGTATATTTGTGGATGTCATGGATTTCAGTCGTTTAAACCAGATCAATTGGTCAGAACCAGAGTTTAGTAGACTAGTTTTGATATATCTGTGGATGTCAGATTACAGCCATTAACATCAGATTAATTGATCAAAACAAGAGTTGAGTAGACTGGTTTTAGAATATCTGTCATCTATGCACTCTATTCATTGAAACCAGATTAATTGATGTGAACAAGAAACGAGTTTTCAGTATATCTGTGAATGCCTGATGGATTTCAGAGCGAGAGTTCGCTGTCTTCGGAGGAGTGTTGCTTCTTAGCTCGTCAGGTGGAGCAGCTGGCGCGCTTCATCAGCAGCACACCTGACTGCACACCTGCCCCACCTCAGGCCACCAGGTGAGCTAGCACCATTCCAGTACCGTAACAACCATTAATAGCAAGTACCATTCAAGTACCGCAACAACCATTGATGGCAAGTACCATTCAAGTACCGTAACAACCATTGATAGCAAGTTCTATTCAAGTATCGTAACAACCATTGATAGCAAGTACCATTCAAGTATCGTAACAACCATTGATAGCAAGTACCATTCAAGTACCGTAACAACCATTGATAACCTTATGTATGCTAGTAGCATTCAAATAGTTTAAGAACCATTGTCTACCAGATGAGCTAGGAACATTCCAGTACCGTAACAACAATTGGTTGTCTCAGTCAAGCGAGAAAGTACCGTTAAAGAGAAAGAAAAAGTAAAATAACAATAAGTGGTTGCCTCTGGTGAGCTAGTGCCATTCAAGTACAATAAGAACAATTGGCTGTCTCAGTCAGGTGAGTAAGTTCCACAAGAACAATTGATAGCATCAGTGAGGTTGTGGCCGGGAATTTCTACTCTGGTTCAATAGGGACTACGTCAGGACTATTAGCCACACATAAATGCTGCCAGACGATTGTCTGTGATTCACATCAAGTAAATATTTCTGAAGTATTTGATTGTTTCTTTTCCATGCTTTCATGATCAGCTTTTTCAATGCAGTATAGTAGTGGGATGTATATTAAATATTTATAAATTTTCAATTGTTCATTAAAATATAGTTAAGTTAATAAGAAGGGATTTCACTTTTATTCAGAAGTTCTTTTTGATAAATTAAAATTCGGTTAAAAGTGTAGGTAACAACAGAAACCGGGAAAGTTATTCGCACTTTACGAAAAACTACACTTCTATGCCTGGTCGATTTAACAAACTTTGGGGCACTAGGGCACAAAGGCTTGAAAACGGAAACAACCCGCGTTCAAACATGACAAATATCGCCAAGATACTGATACCAGCGCATGCAACAGGTAACGTACGCCGAACGAGTAGAGAGTGACTATCAATACTACAGTCATCAGCGCACAAAACTATGGCGCACAATACTATAATCATCAGCGCACAAAGTTCACCACTTGCACGGCACAAACTCTCCACTTTACGCACTCACTCCTGGCTGGCGCGCTCATCCGTCCGACGTTCGCAGCGGCTGCAGCCTCTCGCTGGTTCTTGATCTGCGCCTCTCGGTAATATAGGTCCAGTGTAAATTCCTCGCCCACAAGGTACCATTCAAGTACCGTAAGAACCATTGAGAGCCTCGGATTATCAAGCACCGTAAGAACCATTGAGAGCCTCGGATTATCAAGCACCGTAAGAACCATTGAGAGCCTCGCATGATCAAGCACGTAAGAACCATTGAGAGCCTCGGATGGTCAAGCACCGTAAGAACCATT
>JACJUY010011512.1:23777-39747 GCA_014220935.1 Platorchestia sp. MABIK
GAATATAATTGACCCTTAGTATTCATATGATAGTCTATGAGTTGATAACTTTGGTTTCGGGACTAAGTCCTTAACGCGTACTTGGTCACGCTTAACATTTGTTATATTTAGTTGTTCGTTAATTAAGTCATGTTCCAAAGTACCTCGTCTACGACTGTCATTTCCGCTTCGATTAATAGACCTTGTCATTTGTTCAAAGAAATCAATTAATGTTTTGGCGAGTTAAACGAATTACTTTCAATTCCTGTTTTTATGAAATTGCGTATTTTTGTTTGTATCCTTTATGTTATTAATTTCTTGTGTCCTTCGTCAGATCGCCGCTACCCCTTTTACCGTAATATCGTACTCACGGCTTAAATAAAACGAAACCAGTGAACACTCTTATTGTCCTGTTTTACTTATAGTAGCTTTAAACAAGAAAAGAGGATAACGAACACCTTCCCCAAAGTTGCACGCAGATGCTAAGTTATTTAACGCTTTAGCAAAACTTTCTATGGATTCATTAACACCTTACTTTCTGTTTAGAAATGTAACTGATGCGCCCACAATGGATTTCTTGATTTCAATTTGCTGTATTAACTTTTCTTCTAGTTCATCATACGTAGCATCAGAGAGTAACGTAGGTTTAATTCTTCGTTGTTGATCAGTAATGATGTTTACAGGCAAGGCTTTAACTAAAATACTAGCTTTCTTACTGCCATTGTTTCCCGCCTTCTGAAGAGCGTCTGCACAATGTACGTTTAAGGGAACCGTTTCCGAGCATCTCAGTCAAAGATTAGATTTTCCTGATTGTTTTTTTTTATTGCTTTAAAAGAGTTTGATATGTCCCCGAATGTCTGTAGAAATATCAGGAACGTATCCCAGAACTAGCGCCCCCCCGGGAGGGGGAGAGCTTCCCCCTTCCGGACCTTTTTTTTTCATTTGTGAATCTAGAGCAATAAAATTTGGTACACTGATAGGAAATGCAATTTAGAATCATTTACCTTCTATGAAAAAATGCGATTTTCTTTGAAAGAAAATTGGAAATCATAGAAAACGACATTTTTTTGGGGGGGGTTTCTAAATGATTATTCTCTGACAGTTTTTGAGCTACAGTAATGATTTTGGTATCATTGGATGCAGAATAACGTGGAAATTCCAAAAATTAAATGCTTTTCCTCAAATTTCAAATTTTTTTTTCAACTTTTTTATATTTCATCATTCATATTCCTCAAGGCAAGCGTCCCCCTTCCGAACCTATTTTTTATTATTGAATTTAGAGCAATGAAATTTGGTGCACTGATAGGAAATGCAATTTAGAATCATTTACCCTGTATGAAAAAATGCGATTTTCTTGAAAAGAAAATGGGAAGTCATGGAAAACGACATTTTTTGGGGTTTTTTCTAAATGCTTCTTCTCTGACAGTTTTTGAGATACAGTAATTATTTGGTATCATTGGATGCAAAAAACGTGGAAATTCTAAAAAGTTAAATGCTTTTCCTCAAATTTTCAATTTTGAATTGAAAAAATGAAAAAATAAGAAAGCAAATTTTTTTTTCTAAAAATTCAAATTTATGACGTCATAACTTTGGAACAAAAATGAATTTTGAAAAACTATTAAAATTTTTGGAAAACCCTTGTTTTTTCGCATCCAATGATGCATAAATCATCACTGTAGCTCAAAAACTGAAGAAGGAGAAGCATTTTGAATCTTAAAATATAATTTTTAAAACAAATGAGTTTTCAAGACGTTTGTCATAATTTCTACGAAGTTTACAAAGCTAGAGCAATGCGGTTTGTTGCATTTGAAAGTGAAATGTGTGCTTCTCTAAAATCACCAGGGGATTTTCCAAACTGTTTATATAACGCTTTCCGTAGACTTTTTTACCCTAAAATTATAACTTGTACCTCGACTCTTACAAAAAACTTATGAAAATTCAGAAAAAAATCGAAAAAATCCCTCGTAATTTTGGTAGAGTACACATTTTACTTTCAAATGCAACAAACCGCATTGCTCTAGCTTTGTAAATTTCGGAGAAATAATAATAAATAAATATTTATATTTTTTATTATAAGTAATAATTAATTTTCTATGCCCTAATGAAAAAAACTTCTTGTATAAAAGTTGTTACGAATTTGGAGATCTAGAAGTGTGCAAATTTTCATAGACGTACGTCCAATAGAAAAAAGTTTCCATTTTTTGGAAATGGTTCCCTTAAACGTTGTAGAAATTCACACACTGTTTCCACTTCAATGTCGAATGGAGGACAGCTAAATGTAGAATACGCAATCATGGTTTCAGAGCACTTGTAAAGTTCAAATTCAGTTCGGAGATTCGAAGTCCTCGTCGCCAATTTGTAGTGTCGTATTATCGACACAACTAGAGGTATTGTAGCAGAAGCTTTAACTTCATTTCAGTTCCCTAAGCCGCAAACTCGAGAGAAGGATAAGTATACGCACAGCAAGGCTCCTAATAATGTACTGCTTAGATCGGTGACAGACCTTCCTTAAAACTAGTCGTGCCCGGAAGTCGAACAAGGACTTTCCGGTGGTTGTAAAGCGTGGCAGAGGCAAGGCCCCATAAAGGACTTCTGTCGGTCAGTTCCGGTCGTTTATGACTTATCCGGCTCCGAGACATGCGAAACCCAAGTGCAATAAAGACATCCGGCGGCGCCGGCCTTGCAAGGCTCACTGCGAGATACAACATACCTGATATTGACAAAGCTTTTAGCTCATAGTCGGATGAGCGGTAGTTGACTACGACATCATTTATCTGATTCGGTTGGTGTATCGTTAAAGAGAATGGAAGGAATTGTACAATATCAGAATTGCTCGAATTGAGGTATAAAGAGGACACTACATATTGGGCGCCATGCGTGAGGCATCTTTGATGAATAGGGGTCCAGCCGACTTTATTTAAGAGAGGAGTTGCATGATCGCTCTTTTTTTTTACCTTAGCGTACTACCTTGGAAGCGAAATCCATACATTTTTCCACTCTCGTTGAAGATATTAAGGTATGTCTTTCCAAACTTGGCTGCTATGGTCAAAAGAGCGACAATTACTGGGATGAAAAAGAAAAGAAGAGCAGTTTATTTCCAATAAAGACGATACATGTGCCAGCTCCTGAAGGACAATATCAACATCGATGTCTGCGACACTGACATCACGTCAGCTAACAGAATGGGGAAAAAAACTTTAACTGGGAACGAAGATCGACGAAACATTGCATTTGAACTAAAACATTATAACAAGAAACGTGAAATTTTCACCGCCTGCCAAGAAAAGAAACCAATGTTCTACATCAATGAATATCTCATACCTTCACGAGCAAAGACCATGTACACTTTGCGAGTAGCCAGAAGGAAAGTCCCCGAGAAAATTGGAATCCCGAGAACTCAGGACGGAAACATCTTCGTATCAATCTCCGGAGACCCGGATTCAAGACCACGTCAGATCAACACGCCAGAACAACTCGACCAATACCTGATGCTGCAACTGAACATGTCATCGAAACAGGTCATGGGTGATCACCTCAATTAGATATCATGACAGTTTCACCTCAATTAGATATCAGTTTCACCTCAATCTTGGAAAATGTATAACAGATGTATGCATACATTTGACAGCTGTTTGTGAACTTGGTAACAACGACATCAGCAATTTTTACCTACCAATGTTATTATGCAACTTAGATTTCCACCTTGTTCGCTTTCCTACCTTATATGAGTGAAAATTTTTTACCACTAAAGTTATTATTACTTATAAACCTGATTACTTGTTAGCTGATTATGTCATTGTTGTCAAAAATTTAAAAAACTTATTATCTCTTGTATGTAAACTTTATGACAACGCCCTCAGTAATTTGTACGCACCAATGTTGTGATATTGAACTCCAATATTATTCGCTCATGGAGTGAGTATGTGTGTACTCACGAAATCGCACTAGATTTTTTTACTCGTTTCTCTCATACTTCCTAAGCTAGTTTTTAGACAGGAATATCCTTTTAATTTTGACCCTGCATTTCGTTTTTAAGTTATATATTACTTACTGCTTACTGTTTACTAATTTAAATGACTGATCACGCTGATGTATTCGATGAAATCGACCCAGATCTCAATCATTTGAACAGACTATATCTAAACCTAAACGACTCTCAAGAGTGTAGGTATACTTATATATAAAAATTCCATGAAACTATACGAATAACTCGCCATGATTTCTCACTCCTGTGTTGGAACTGTAGGTCACTCTATCCAAAAATGGAAGAGATACAATGTACTATTACTGAACTTAAGTATAACCTAGACGTGATTAGCTTCACCGAAAGCTGGCTAGATGATTCAACGAAAGACATGATTTAATTTGAAAATTATCACAGTTATCATTCGCTACAAAAAAACTAGCGAGGCGGAGTCATCAGTACATATGTATCTAACCACATAGACTCGAGAATCATTGCAATTGCAACAATGAATCGGGATCAAATAGAATCACTCTTCGTAGAACTGTCTAGAGATGGTAAACGAATTGTGCTTGGAACGGTGTATAGGCCTCCTACAGCCTGGCCCATATCCTTCCTGGATGAGCTAAATCGTTTTATTTTTCAGTTCAACAGGTCCTTATACAATGACATAATAATAAGCGATGACTTCAATTATGATTTACTGAAACATGAAAGCTATGAGCCAGTCTCTAATTTCCTAAATGCCTTTCAGTCTAAATCCTTCCTTCCGATCATCACAAAGCCTACACGAATATCCTCAGAATGTGCAACGCTGCTTGACAATATCTTTATGACAGACCCAACTGATTTTCTTGCTGGAACTTCTGACTTATCGGATCATTTTCCACTTTTTCTGATTAAGAAAAATGTCTAAGCTGCTTGCACCAAACCACGGGCTGAAACTTACTCATATCGTAAAGTAAACGAATCAAATTTAGAAAAAATGCGAACCGTTCTAGAAGAATCAATGCGAACATTGCACATCCCTCAACACAATAATGCAACGAGCATTGATAAAGCAGTAGTTAAGTTGACTGAAACTATAATGACCGCATTCAATCAATGTTGCCCAATTGTAACTCGTACAGTTACCCCGAAAAATAAACAAAAGCTCTGAATTACTGGAGACATCGTGATAAATATAAAGAAATGTCAAGCGTACCTAGCCCTCCTTTTTGAAGGGCGAATATCTAGAGAAACATATAACCGATTCAGAAACTATGTGACAAACCAGATAAAAACATCTAAAAAGAGCTACTTAACGCTCAAGTTTACGCAATTTAAAGCTGACGTTAAAAAGACTTCGCGCTTCCTTAACTCTTGCTGTAAACCGAATAAAGACGATAAAAAGAAAATTGAATATGTTGTTCAAGATAGTGTAAAATACCATGAAAACAAAAATTGCTAATCTCTTTAACAATTTCTTCGTACACGTAGGAAAAACTACAGCTGATGGTATTCCAAGTGAACCTACTGATCACCTGGAATACATGAATCATCTTCGAGAGCACAACTCCTTTTCTTTATGCCTACCAACTCTTCCGATGTAATTGCGTGCATAAACAACTTGAAAAATAGATCGAGTGGGTTACAAACGTTTCTGACTAAAGTTCTTAAAATTATTGCAGATATTGTAGCCCCGATGATTACCAATATTATTAATCAGTCTCTCTTCTTAGGCACTTTCCCGAACTCCCTCAAAGTTGCTAGAGTAACCCCTATCTTTAAAAATGGTGGAAAAGCCTGTGTAAACAATTATCGACCTATCTCTGTGCTACCAATTATTAGCAAGGTTTTCGAGAAAATTGTGTATAAAAAGTGTACTCTTATTTTAAACAAAAATCATTTCTCCATGATAAACAATACGGCTTTCGTTGTTAAAAATCGACAACACAGGCAATATTAAATCATTTACAATTCCTTTATTCTAATATACACGAAAAAAAGCCTGTTTTCTCTGTATTTCTTGACTTTCGGCAAGCATTCGATTGTGTGTACCATAACATATTACTCTCGAAACTACATTGTTATGGCATTCGAGGAGTTGCCCATGATTGGGTCAGATCATACCTAACAAATCGGAAACAATGCGTTGTCATTGACGACGCAAAATCGAACCCACTGACAATTAACCATGGAGTTTCGCAAGGATCTGTTCTTGGGCCTCTCCTATTTCTGATTTTTATCAATGATATTTTTAAATCGATATCATTTTTCAAATTCATGCTTTTTGCCGATGACAGTACGCTTTCTGCGGTCTTTCCGGACCAAAATCCCTCAATGATTGCGGAGAGTATGAATAATGAACTCCATAAGGTTTCATTGTGCTTAAAGCTAATAAAATAAGCCTTAATATCGATAAAACAAAAAATATTACATACTCAAGAAAAATATATCTCTCCCACACATTAAAATTGGCGAAGGTGAAATCGAAGAAACCAACTCATGTAAATTTCAGGGCATCATAATAGATAAACATCTGACTTTCAAAGAGCACATCTCTAATATTAGTTCTAAATTATCAAAATCCATCGGAATCCTGAATAAAGTAAAAAATTTCGTGCCTGAATCAGCTTTACAAATGCTCCACCGAATGCTCATTTCACCATACTTGCAATATGGAATAGAAGCATGGCACGGAACTGGTAAAAATGAAACAAATAAAATTATTACTCTGCAAAAAAGAGCCATCAGAGTGGTAAAGAACCTAGAATATAATGCTCACACAAATGATTCATTCAAAAATTTACAAATACTTCATCTTTCGGATCTTTACTAGATCTCCATTTGTAATTTCATTTTCAAAACATTAACAAATGATGGCGACAATAGCCTAAAACAATTATTAACTGCGCAAACTGGTCATCACGACCATTTAACCCGAAATAGAAGTAAATTCATGCTTCCTCATTATTCAAAAGCCCGGTCGCAATACAGTATCCGCTTTGTTGGAACTAAAACTTGGAACTCAATACCTGAGGAGATCCGTGAAAGTAATTTTTACAAGGTATTCAAGAGAAATCTTGAGTCTCACATCCTATCAGAATACTAGTCGTGTAAGATCACGAAGTCAAATCTTGCCTCCTACATGTCTGATCCTAATAATGTAATTTGCCACGGGTAATATCGCCGATCTTCAGTCTGCTCCTAAATCGTTTATAAAATATACTGTTGAATATAGTCCATATGACCTATATTGTAAAATGAAGCATCATATATCGAATTAACTATCTCAATGATCAGTCAAATGTGAAACTAGGTTAAGTGAATTAGGTTAAACTTTATTGTACACCTCAGAATCACGTGATGGTAGGATGCCCTAGAAGTCGCTGAACTTGTTCGGACCCACAGGTAGCCATACGCAAATTTGACCATTGTACTAGACTTAAGAAACATTCTAGCTCTGTAACACCTATGGTAAATAAATTGTTTAAATTGTTTAAATAATCGATTTTCAGTCAGGTAGTAATGCACCAAGAGACGCCTTGGAGGGCCGCCATATGACGTGGAGTTGCAGCGCGGATGGCGGTTGAGTGCGAAGCGGCTGTAGAGGCAGTAGAGACTACTGCTGGCGAAGCGTCTTCGGCGTGGGGAAGGGGGGCGGTAACAAAAAGAAAGAGAGAAGAAGGTTAGAGTTGGACACAGAGTGTACCAGGAGAGAAAAGAAGGAAAGAAATGGAAAGGGATAGTAGAAGATAAAAAAAGCGTATTTAAGCGCATGATTTGGTGATCTTGTGCATCTTGTCTTCTATCTGTCTCTATTAAGTCAAGAAGCGATAATGGGAAGGGGACCCATCAGGGCTTTATGTACGTAAGGTAGTTATCGTTCTTAATTGTATCGGATCAAGTTACGCTCTACAATGTCCTGTTAAAAATCCAGGTTAAGGCTTTGAAACGTAGCATTTTATATTAAAAGCTTTACTGTTAAAATTGAACGTTTCGACTCAATGAGTCATTCTCAACAAAATGGTCCGAAAAAAATGAAAAATGTACATATTGAAAATATCGAAAATAAACGTAAAAGTAAGGAAAAACTAAATAAAACTAAATCAAATCCCTAAACTATTTCCAAAGGAAAAGCTGATTGGGAGTCATTTAAAAAAGGCTTTCATTGTAACATATAAATAGATTCTATAATGCTCAGATCAACGGGGTTTGAAGCAGGGGCTAAAATGTAGACGATTCCATCTGTAACCGTCCAATTAAATTAGACGATTTTAACATTTTAGTCGCCAATATGTGTGTGTGTGTAAGTGGGTGCGTGTATGTGTGTGTGTGTGCGCACGCATACATGTGTGTCTATGTGTGTGTGTATATATACATGTTCGTATATATTTATACACACATATTATATTTCTATTTTTTGCGTAAAAACAAAACATCAAGGCACATTACATTTTACCTAAAGCTCTGCAACCATATTTCAGAAATAAATATATTTATTGCACTTGCTTGATGATTCAAAAACAGATCTATCACTAACCCAGAGGGCGCATCTGAGAATAGAAAAAATGAAAAATATAAACAAACAAATGAAATGAAGCGCTCGTGAACAAATTATCTCTGTGCGTATGCTGAACAAGCCATGAATTTCATTTTGCGCGTAAGCTTGTTTACGCGTTTCTAAATGTGCGTGTTGTGTTGCGTGATGTTCTTTATAAATTACTTTGTGTTTGATCTTTTCTTAATACTTGAGAGTCATTTACGACGGTGTTTCAATCTGTTTCGGCATAGCGTTTTTTGTATTTTCCTACTTCGATTTAACTAATAATTTAGGAATTCCGAAGAATTCTTTGTAGTATTTAAATTGTTTATAAGTTGTCAGCCATCTCTTGGGATATAAATATCAAAGAAATGATATTTTTTATTTAACTATCCCATGACAGGGTTAATCTATTTCCATGTCATGTTTGGTTTGTCTATTATACACCTCGTATAATATGTCTATTAGTATACCTCGTTTGATTTGTCTATTAGTAGACCACATATAGTTAGTTCATTAGTAGACCAAGTATAGTTTGTCTATTAGTACTCCTCGTTCGGTAGGTTTGTCTAAGGACGTCTTATCTTATTTTAATAAATTTTTAAAAGCGAAAATGTTGTCATGTATCTCATGTGTCAACTTTTTTGGAAATAAACGGTTTTTCTTTTTTCTTTCTTTCTTTTTTCTACAGCGAGGGGTGACAAGAGCCATCAGTACACGAAATAAAAGAAATAAAGAAATCCCAGTTAAATTTCATGCCTGTCTTCAGGTATATTTAATATTTAATATTAAATATTTAATATTTTATCTATTTTTTGTCATTTTTTATTTAGTTTTTATTTCATTTTATTTTAATTTTATAATTTTCCCATTTTCAACGCACTCTACAGACGCCTAAAAGTACATGATTCCTACCTATACATCCATATTTCATACCTAGATGAGACCTAGCTTCCTACAGCTATATTGATCTCTACACAATGAATACATCCCTAAACTATTATTATTTACTAGCGTGCACGGCCCGTCAAAAATGACGGGATTCAATACCTTTCTTGTACAAATTCTCCAGATGTGGATGACTAACAAATATTTCCATCCTAACAGTACCCGCGATGAAACATATTCTTGAACTTGTGCATTGATGAAACTCATATCACAGATACGGTCATGACTATCCTTATGAGCGTGACAGAGAAATGGACAGCGGTGACTGGCGGGCAGCGATGAATTTTGCAATAAATTTTGCGTTCGTATGAATTTGACCCTGTTATTTCTTATGTACTCTAGTAAGGTTTGTAATCTGATATCCTGGACGGTAAATTTCATCCTTTGTCATTTTCTTTTCTGTTCAGTTACTGAATGTATCATTCGATTAGGGGTTCTTCTGGGATTGGTGAGTTGTCAAAAAAATTTCTTTATAGCTTCTTAAGGAAGTTGTGTTTATTGTCTAATACTATGGTTGAATTGCCCATATCGTCACTTATTGTCCTTACCTCTGTATCAGTGGTTACTTCTATTTCTTCATGTTCAGATTCTAGAGAGACATCTATTGTTTTTTCTTGCTCAGTTTCCATCTCCTGTGGTGTTTTTTCTGATTTATGATAAAAATTAAAGATGGCAGCTGAGTCACGATCTGGAAAGGTGGTATCAATGTTGAAATTCATTTTTAGGGATTGTGATAGTAGGTCGCCAAATCTTTGGGTTCTGTTGATAGCTGCTATTTGCCTTGTAAGATGAGTGCCGTAAGTTTAATACGCGTTTGCGTGGTTAATGTGAAGGTGTGCTCTTGGGGTTTGTTTGTTGTATTGCATGCTTCGCTATTTCAGCGGAAGCGTTTTGGGTTCGTGATGTTGTTCTTGTCGTTCATTTTCTATTTTTTGTTCAATTACATTTTACATTTTTCCTATACGGGCAACTGGATGCCAATGTTCTATGTGGTCCGTAACAGTTTAGGCATTGTTTGAGTGTACTTGTGAATTGGTGGATTGTTCTTGGGAGGAATATTCTGAACAGTGTTGTGTTTGTTATGTGCATTTGTGAGTTGGGTGGTCTTAAAATTTGTAGCATTTATAACTGATGAGGATGTGGGTAAATTTGTCTTGTTCACATTGATGCGGTGTTATTTTTGTGTGAAACATGTAAAAACCATCTACGAGAATTTTTTGGGCTGTTGTAGTGTCCGATGTTTTGATTTTAATTAAATGCGTGTGTTGTTTTATTTTGAATGTTTCTGTCACTGTTAGCCATGAGTTTTGTTGTTGAATCTCCACTTTTATATCTTTTGTTGGTCTCGAGCCTATTTCGTTGTCTATCTGTGGAAAAAAAAATTGATTTTTTGGCTCTAAGATCTGGGAGGATAATCGGGATTACGTTGAGTTTCTGGAAGGCACTGATTGCTTTATTGGAAGTTGACTTATCTATTGAGGTCACATCATCGGTTACTGCATAAAAGCAGTGTTTTTGTAGGGGTTAGACGAATGAGGGGTACGTTCAATTTTTTAAAAGCTGTTTCAAATATTCTAGTTTTGTCGACCAATTTCGAGCTGTCAATAAGTCTTAACTGTACTCGGAATGTCGAAGATTTTGTTCATGGTGCAAAGTTGGCTACGCTTGTGGTTGTGTTGGGAGGTATTATTAGTTTTGGCGAAGAATAGATCGAACCCTAATTTACTATACAAATAACTAAAGTAAAGGTACACCTAACCAGTTCACAAAATAAATTGAATTAACTAATAGTTTGATAATTGATTAACAAAATTGGCCAATCAACTCGGACTAACAAATTGACCAATCAACACTGACAAGCTAACAAACTTGACATATCCTATTTGACTAATCGAAGAGAAATTAACCAACTAAAGTCAAACTGCTTCTTGCCTAACTTATGAATTGGCTAAATAACAAAATAGTAAAAATTACCAAAAACATTAACTCAACTGGGATACAGTATACGAGTACAGTTATTGATGCAATTAACGAGACAAAGTATGTAAGATCATATGAACAAAAATGAGGAGAGAAAAGAAACATAAAAAAGCGGCGAATATACGTAAATATTTGAACAATGATCTCACCTCAGGCCTCGGAGGGGATGCCCTGAGGCCGGCGGCTTACGGCCACACTCCTCTTCCTTATTGATTATAGCTCATCTTTCTAACCTTATTAATGGTGTAAAATAAATAATACTCTGCCTGAACTATTGGCTTGGTCTCGTTTCCTATTATCCAAGAGAGAGTAGTCAGAATCTTTTCACGGCGCATTCAATGGGAAACGACTGGCCGAGCTTCTACTGCACCCTGTTATATAGGGCTGGTGAGTGCGGTAACTCGCTGAGCACACGTTCCCATTGGTTGGTGATTAGGTGGCGCCTCGAAGCTCGCCGCTGCTTGGGGTGGCACCTTGAAGCTCGCCGCTGTGCGTGGTGGCGCCTTATAGCCTGGCGTTGCGCGGGGTGGCGCATCGAAGCTCGCTGCTGCGTGGGGTGGCGCCTCGAAGCTCGCCGCTGTGCGGGGTGGCGCCTTAAAGCCTGGCGTTGCGCGGGGGGGCGCCTCGAAGCCCGCTGTTGCGCGAGGTGGTGACTCGAAGCTTGTGAGGTGGTGCACAAGCGAAGGACTTGTTGAGGCCACCACAGTATCTTAGTATAGTTAATTGCGGACCAAATAGGTTCGCAATATGGAAGGAAATGCAGATGGAGACTGTAGATCATAAATGTCAAATCCTTAATTGTCTGCTTTGGGAGAGAGGGCCTGTCCCCGAATTGTTAATGGATAATGCAACGGTTTTCATGACCAGTGCAATAGAGATACTCTGCGATAAGTGGAACATTAATAGGTTGTTTCGTGCTGCGTATCGTCCAAATGGAAATGGTATTGTGGGACGGCATCATCGTACCATCAAGGCAATTGCAGAGAGTGGTAATATAACTCCACCAGAAGCAGTGTTTTTGTATAATATGACTCCTAGGGTGGGACTAAAAGGGGGTGAAGCCAGCGGGGGCTCGATGTACGACGCCTTGAACTAAAGGAGTTGTGAGTGAAATAAATTCCGAAAATAATGTATCCGTAGATGGGATGCCATGGCATGTACCGGATTTGAGGATAAAGGATAAAAGGATATAGGATGCTTTATCCCAATCAATCAACCCTGATATATGTAAATCACCTTGTACATTAGTTTTTCAAATGCTTATAACTAACACCCGGCGCAATCCCAGCATGGTTAGACGAAATCCTGTCTGGTCTAGTGATTATATATTTGAATAATGTGTACATTGTTGTGGAGTTGTGTTGTGTTAGTTGTTTTTGTTGTGGGTTTGTTCTGTTTATGTCAATGTTCGTAGTTTTGTTTGTAGTTTAAGTTTTTTGTTCTGTAAATTTGTTGCTATTTGGAGCTAGATTTTGATCATGAGATCGAGATCAGGTAGTGGTGTAGTTGGAAATTTTTTTTCGTAGTGATGCGGTGGCGGCTCGGTAGTCGGGTTGGAGAGGGGTGGCGTTGAAGTTGTGTGAGCCCGCTCTTTGATCAGGTACTATTTTCGTGATTGGTCATAAGTTGGAGTTTTAACGTCGTTGGGTGTCGCATATTACTGTTTTTCACACCTGTCATGCAACGCATGTGGTGTCGAATCCAGTATTCAATAGTTACCCATTTTAGTTAATATTTTTTTCCATGTGTTTGGTCTGTGGCAAAGTGAAAAATAGACGAGTTATTCCCCTCTAGCTCAATATGCCTACGCTAATGGTTCTCGCGTACATTTACTTTAGTTAGCCCTTAAGTTTCATCTGTATTTTATTTCAATATTTCAACATTTGTTTGATTACTTTTCTATTTAATTTAATAATAAAGCACGAGTATTTTACATCTTTGCTGTATTATGCAGTTGCTCTTGTTCGTATGCGTAATTTTTACAAAAGAAATATATTACTCTCTTTGCTGAAACATATGTGTGTATTCAAGAGGTTCTGTAATGAGAATCACCAGGAAATATCTCACATCCGAAAGTCAAAAAAACTTCCTTTCTCCTTTTTATACGCATTAGTCCAAAGAGACACCTCGCGTTAAAAGGGTTTAATTAATGGACCGCCTTGGGAGGACAAACTATATTATAGTTTTGTCGCAAAGGAAGACAACTGTCGGTTCAGCACAAACAGAAATTTTTTTTCCGTTGCTCTAAAGGACTGATTACGGCGTAGGCGGAACTCTCAAGAACCTCAGGAAGGGCAGCTGCGCGGAAAGCCAGCGCTCCGGAAAGGTAGATGCACAGAAGACAGCCCCTTTTCTCAAACCCACACGTCGACCCACACGACGGTATCGACGTATTTTGGCACCCGAACAGGGACCCAGAAGCTCTGCGCGACCCCATACGTTGCCTGTGATTCATGGGTTCTACTCAACTACGCGGACACCGCATCATTAAAGCAATTTGAATCTCGTCGCTCAAGCTCAAGAATACATCGAAGCCCTCAGCCTCACTCCCACCGATGCGGAGTACAGGGAGGAATTTACCAGCCGCTCGAGGCATTTGGAAGAAGCAGAAAAGGCAGCAGCACGAGAAGCCGCAGAACGTGCAGCGGAACGAGAAGCAGTACAACGAGACCACGAGTTCAGACTCAGACAACTCGATCCTCAAATCGTGCCTCAAAATGCTCGAGTGAAGATATCTCCACCGGCTCCATTCGATCCCATGAAAGAAAGGTTGAATGAATTTTTGCAACGCTTCTGCAGTTACACAACAGCAATAGGATTTACTGAAGTTTGTGCTCGTCATAGCCGTGTGGTTTAAGGACCTGCCCTTCCGTGAAGGCATCGAGGGTTCGAATCCCGGCGCTGGGTGGCGATTTTCTCCTTTGGGTATAAGAGAAAAATTCGAAGCACAATACCCCACTCTACCCAGGTGTCTGAAATGGGTACTTGTCTTGACCGGGGAAAACGTCATGGCGTCCTGTTAATTATAAGGCATTTGAAAAACCAATGTACAAGGTGATATGTATCAGGCTTAAATTGGAAATAAAGCATACTTAGATGCCGATGTATGTTCAAGTCGAAGCTGTTGTCATGCTCCATAATTTGCTCACACCGAAGGAACGTCGACTCATCGATACCCTGCCCCCAGCACATCGCTTCAAGCTTCCTAAAATCAAATTGCTTCTGCTAAATGCTCATAAAGTCACACCGGTAAAACTACGCGCTAGTCACTACGACCTAAAGCCAGAAGAAACCTAAAGCCTTTTCAAAGGTTGATGAGTTTTTCCATGAGCACGGTCTTTCATGGGAAAAATTAGTCGGTGTTTGTACTGATGGTGCCCCATCAATGATTGGATCTCGCTTTGGATTTGTGAAGCTGGTGAAAGAAAAAAATCCTGCTGTAACTGGGACTCACTGTGTTATCCACAGACAATCATTAGCAAGCAAAACTCTGCCTGCTAATCTACGCAGTTCACTGAATTTAGAAATAAAAGTAATGAATTTTGTAAAGAATAGCTTCCTGAATTCTAGGCTTTTCGCAGCTCTTTGCTCAGATTTGGGCACTGATTACAAGACTCTCCTGTTTCACACCGAAGTCCGCTGGCTTTCCAAGGGAAACATGCTGAGTCGTCTTTACGAGCTCAAAGATGAATTGGAAATTTTCTTGCAGAAGTAAAAACAAGACAAACTGTATGAAGCATTTAGAGAGGAAGACTTTCAGCTCTCACTAGCATACCTTGTGGACTTTTTTGAGGCTATCAACAACCTCAATTTGAAGTTACAAAGAAGAAACACAAACATCATTGCACACTCTGATGTGATCAGAGCTTTCACCGAAAAAATTCATCTTTGGAAACGAAAAGTTAAAGTTGGGAACTTTTCATCGTTCTCACATCTGAATGAGCTCTGATCTGAGAAGAGAAACATTGAGCAGTATGACGTGACAAAAGATGGTTTATCACATCTGTATTCCCTTGCTGAGGAATTTATGTACTATTTTCCAGATGTCCCAATAGAGAATTCTCTTTGGACATTGGTGCAGAATCCATTCAACACTGATGTGGAGTTGTTACTGGAATCACTGCAAGAGGAAGCCATCGATTTGAAATGTGACTCCAGCGCGAAAAGGGACTTTGAAACAATGAAGTTAGAAGAGTTTTGGGCAGGGTTGCGGAGTCGAAGTCGGAGTCGGGAGTCGGAGTCGCTGGAGTCGCATGTTTTAGGGTGGAGTCGGAGTCGGAGTCGCTTTCCTGAATGTGCGTGGAGTCGGAGTCGGAGTCGAATTTCCGATAGTGGTGGAGTCGGAGTCGGAGTTGTTCATTCGGATGTGGTGGAGTCGAGGCTGGAGTCGCTATTTTTGGGTGTCTACGATTCTAATTTTTGCAAAAATTATTCAAAATTGTTTAAGCCGAAGTAAACAAAACAGAGTTAAAATACTTTACTGAAAACCTATAAAAATATGCCATGTTTTTATTGATTATTTTGTTCGAGGTTCGAAACAGCGTATTTATACCTATCACTAAATACGATCAATG
>JACJUY010011514.1:0-12919 GCA_014220935.1 Platorchestia sp. MABIK
TGCTTGTGATGGGGGCTGTTCTGCCTGTGATGGGGGCTGCTCTGCCTGTGACGGGGGCTGTTCTGCCTGCGATGTGGGCTGTTCTGCCTGTGATGGAGGCTGTTCTGCCTGTGATGGGGGCTGTTCTTCCTGTGATGAGGGTTGTTCTGCTACTTCCTGTGATGGGAGCTGTATTACCTATAGTGATGAAGGCAATATACCATCATCAAATGAGGCTGTTAAGCTGCGTTATCATACCAACCAGCTGAGAAAATGCTAACTTGTTGCCAGCCTAGCTTTTGCCTAAACTACTAATGTTTGACTCCAGTTATCTACGACGCCTGTGCGTATGTATCACTTGTACACCCTCTTTCATTAATTTTTTCCCCTTAATTTGAGATAAGAAAGAAGATGTCATGAAATAAAGGCAGGAAGAAATGAAACATTTCAATCTCTCTGGAGTTGGTGAGGCCGAGTGCACACCAAAAACGTATAATAACGTTCGACAAATCACATGACACACGTTCCTATTTCCTAACAATACACGTCACATTCATTCTGATTTCGAATGTGGTGGATTAATACACCGAAAATTGTGGAGTTGGTGAAGCTTGTATCACAGATACGCTCGTCACACACTTTCGGCTGGTGGGTGTGACACACGGACAGATGGACGCGGCTCCTTTTATAATAGTGATTTTACCATAAATTTTACATTTTCAATTCAATAATTTACGTTGTCAGCATTCAGGAGAAAATAATTACGCTTTCTCAAATCTGTCGTTCTAGAACTATTCTCGCAACAGCAATGCCCAACTTACTCATTCTGACATTTTTAAAATAACGAACAATCTATTCAATCGAACTACGTGATCGATCATTTTTGTACGTGAGTCCTCCTCTCAGTCAAGCCCTCGCGTTCTATGTTGCCTAAACTCTTCATGATAATTATCAACCTTTTTTCACAATTATTATAAAAGTTAGGCGCTTGACTGTAATAGTGAAAACATTGAATACGTAGCAAGAAACAGATGCTTTAGCTCATACACATGCCTCTATGCATTTGGTGCATTGAGTCCCTGAATCCCAAGTACACTCCATCTTAACCTTTGTATCGAACACAACATTCACTGGACAGTACATATTCTGTATTTAACACAGCACCCAAATGTGGTTTACACATTTCCTGCGAAGGGACCCACCGGTGGTCACAGAGGGAGTTTTTATAATGCTGCTGACCGACCTACTTTCACCAACTCTATTCACATAAATACTTAATGAAAGCTAAATAAAGGCACGATCTGGCTAACGTTTGCTATTTTCAAAATTGATAGCTACAATTGACTTTAAATTTGAGTTGAATATTGAACTTCAGTTTGACCCATTGTTGCCAACGCGTTCATTACTTGACGTATCAACAGCCGTCATGGTCAGCCATCACAAGACTTCCCAACGACGGTAAACATTCAGCATTAAAAAGTGAGACAGGTTGGGCCAGAGGCTCAACCAGCCGAAAACTTCGCGGGGGCCAGGATTCCCGATTAGGTATCATAAAAAATGAAGAGACACATAGCTTATAATAAATTTTCAATAACTTTTCGAGTTGATGGATCCTATGGAGATCATCACCACTAAATTTACAAATATCATTCGTGAATAAAATCCGCGGACATGCTTTTAAATATGTATCTATTTTCATCGAATGACCATTGTAGATCATTACCACTAAAAAATTTTGCAAATATTATTCCTGAACAAAATCTGTTAAAACCCTTTTAAATTTGTATCTATTTTCTTCAAACTTTCAGCCACAAATATGAGTCTCTTCAGGAAATTTATTACAAGGTCTTTCTTCATAATCAGCGCGATTATGTACAACGAGATCAAGGAGTTGATTATCTCCTCTTATTAGGGTGTTAATTGAAGATCAAGACGTAAATCATCCCCTCTTATTAAGATGTTAATCGAAGATCAAGTCATTCATTATCGCCTCTTATCAAGGCGTTAATTGAATAATTAAGTGTTATCTCTCAGGTTATTAATGGATTTTTTTTCACATCATGTTAAAAAGTCATTTTGTTAACATTGTCGGTTTCTGACGTCAAAATCTTGGAGTTTTTTTTTTTTGCATGCCTGATTCTGTTGCAATTTTAATTTTCGTGTTGTTTTCATGAATTTTTTTATATCAATCAAAATTAAAGTTTTCCAAATACTGTTTTAATTCCTTTGGTTCAAGTTTTTTTAAATGATCTAAGCCAGCAGCCCTAGATACTCTAACTTTGTACCTCGGTCTGGCTGAACTTTCGATTGAAATTAAAATTAAGTCAACGACCCTACACAGATCGTTTTTCCTTAAAATTCGTGGGAATATAGATTCACAGTGAGAGAATCGAGGGAGTTCGAATAAAGTTCACCTCCATTAAAAATCTCAACTTGGTTCTTTTGTTTCCATGCAGATAGTGAGCGGCGAAAACGTATGCAGGAAAAACCTGTTCTTCTTAATATACTTTTTTCATGTGAAGCGAGCAGAATTCAACACCACAACGCTTCATCACTGACAGTTTGTCTTGTTTTTTAAAGTCCACAGGCACGGTTTAGTAAACGAGTTCTTAACTTCACGGCATCCAGGTTTATTTTCAGCTCTGCTCTGTCGAGATTAAGTAGCAAAAACTTAGCCGCTTCTGATTGGTGCGACGAAATGGTGCGAAAGATAAATCAGCAATCAGTTCATAATGCAGTTTCATTAAAATTTTTTTGTTGATGGATATTATGCAGAACGAAGCCGCTGTCTCTTTTGAGCATTATTCGAGAATGAAACCCATACACGCTGTAATTTTCATCGAATATCATATCACATATTTCACATCATTGCCTGTTATTACCTATTGTATCACCTGTGGTAAATAAATTGTTTAAATTGTTTAAATATCTGTTTCATTTCATTTTAAATACGTATTATTTTTTTCGTTAATATGTATCAAGTATCCATTAATATGTATCATCGAGGTTTCGGCGACACAATTTTGCCATCGTCTATAAGTTTATTATGAACTTCTTTGCTTAAAGAACCTTCAAAATGATGTATGAAGAGTTAATTGGCGAAGGCTATTTGTGTAATCTTCCAAAAATTCACACCAGCGAGAAAAATCCGTCCGTGAAACCAATCACTTGTCTGTGACAATCAAACATGACTTTGCTGAGTTTTTAAACAGTTCAATTAACACTGACTGCGACGTGAGCCACCGGTGGTCCCTGAGGGAGTTTTCATAATTCTGCTGACCAACCAGTAGTCAAGAATCTAATTTTTATAAATCCTTAATTTTAAAAATACTAGATCACACTAATAAAGGCACGACCTAGTCAATGTTAGCCATTTTCAAAATTGTTTACTACAATGACTTTATATTTGAATTTAATATTGAACTACAGTTAACCAATCCCAGGAACCCTGTTCAAACACCACTCCATCAACTGATTTCAAAGTGCGGTCTTGTACGTGGACGATTTTCTCGACGTCCAACTTTTTCTGGGCGGTCCCATAAATTTTCTAATCGGTTCATGTTCAGCGGCTCAGCAGGTAATTTGAAATTCCTGGCATGTCCTGAATGACTTCTAGGCCAATTGATGACAGTTTTTGCCCGGTGCGCCCGGAAGTTGTCAATCTGAAAGATATGCAACCTTCCTACATTCCCTACAATGTAGGAATGATTCTTTGGGCGATTCTTTCCTAAGAATCGCCCTATAAGTACTACTGTATTCAGATATAGTGCAAATAGCTAAACTTTATTAGCTAGCAGCTCACTTTAGCCATGCCAGTTTAGTTTGACGAAATCTTACCTTAAAAACCAACTTCTGTGTAGTTGAAAATGTCCCAGAACATGACAGACCCTGATCCTTGGGCCGACCCTTGAACAAGCTTCGTTTAACACTTCGACCGTAATTGGTCAAAATGAAGTTCAATTTTCAACTAAAATTTAAAATCAATTGTTGTAAGTAATTTTGAAAAGCACAGAATAACTAGATCATGATTTGTGAGCACACATTAACTGGATGATGGTTTCATTTGCCTCAATAAAGTATTTATAAAATTGAGTTTGTTACAACTGGTCAGTCAGCAGCATTATGAAAATTCCCTCAGTGACCACCGGTGGCCCGCGTTGCTGTCAAAGTGTAGAAGGCTTCAAATGTTATTTTCGATGAACACGACGGAGAAGATTGTTACTCCCGAGACAGAGTCGTAATTTATTTTCACATACGATACTTCTTCATACTACAGTCCACTATGAGTGTGCTTTAGCCCAGTTTAAACGCGTGGTTTTACAAGCAGGAGTTAACATCAGCCTGGTAGCCCTTTAACATCTGCATTTTGTACTTATGTTACCGTTATCACAACCACTATCGTTACACTGGCACCGGCATCATGTAGTCACCGACATCACAACGAGGAAGTGACTGCCACTCAACAATGAACTTCGAAGAACACATTGTGGTACAAATTTCACAAGAAGTAAATTATATTCGGTTTGTGAGAGTGGATTTTGAAATTCACTTTTACGGTAAAGGGTTAACGCGCCACTTTGATCCAGAGACCCATTGCATGGAGTACACTGCCAAGAGTTCTTTCAGAAATCGTAGGAGAAGGGACATCTTGAACATTTTACAATAATTGCCCCATTCATCGAGCAAATCAACTCCGGTCAATCTTTCGACACACACGCACAGTGTGGTCCTTATTTAGTAAAATTTTATTTTGACAACGATTCGGCACTGAATTGATGTGTGCACCGTATTGTATCTATTGTTGATATACCTGCTCAACAGTACAGCATGGAACACCACCGAATTTCAGTTCTTGCCCCTTAGCTCGACCAGTTTCAATAGCCTCCTTTTTTGCCATTCCGAGACGGCTTGCTTTCATCCTACCATCTCAGAGCAACTAAGAAACAAGTTTATACCTTGCCGGCTCTGAATGAAGACCGGTGCTTCTTCAGTACTTTCACATTCGTATAACCTGAGCTTCAGTCACAGCTTTGAATACCGATTGATGAACGCAGTAAAAACTGGAGCTCTAACAGACAGGCGACTAATTCTTCTTTGTTCAAGAAGCTTACTCGACACCTACCGTGCTCGACACTGACATTATTAATAATATTTTTAAATACTGCCCTTCAGAAATATAGGGATTCATTATTTTCCTTGAAAAAATTTTCCAGGTATGGATGACCAACAAATACATCCATCCTAATAGTACCCGAGATTAAAATATTCTTGTACTTGCGCACTGGTGAAACTCGTATCACAGATACGGTCATTAAGTACCCTTATGAGCGTCACAGAGAAACGGAAGCGGATTCCAAACAAATATAAATAAATAAACACACCTAGGGTATTTATTATTAGGTAAAATAATGCAGACTTCTAATAATGTGAAAATGTGATTTTTGTGATAACTATTCGCTTTCACGATGACCTATGTAGACAACCAATGAACCGTACTGGATTTCATTAGACTGGTTTCTTCAAAACATTCGCCTTTATAGAAGACGGCCCGCAGCTTCCACTGCAGAAGCCTATCCCTTAAATAGAATTTAACGATGGCTCAAATTGCCGCCTCAAGTATCGAAAAATTCCTTAGTAGCCAATAAGTTTATTTTAGGACACCGTATATAATGTATCTTCACTATCAAAGATGCTGATAAGATTGCGCAAAAAGTAAACTAAATTATAATTGTTTAATAAATGAAGTGCGGCAGACATCAAAAAAGAATCTGATTGAGAGCTCCGGTGCAGGTGAGGCGCTTCTGAGAAACAAGACGGGAATTTTTTTGTGTGAAAGCTTTTTTTCTGGGTTTTCTTTATATTTTTGGTGCTGTACTTTCATATAGCGGTGAAGGGCTCTGAATGAACATTAAAACTCGTCAGTGGCTATTTTTATGTGATATGTTGTATTTTCACACGTACCCCGAGTATTGGGGCATACATGTGTCTGTGTACCAGTCGATAAATTGCTCATTCTTGAACCAGTATGAATGACATATCATGTTGCAGGACTTAATAAAAATTTCTGTTATCATACCAGATAAAATGGATCGTGTAATTGTATTTTTCATATTTCTTAGGAAGGAAATAAATGTATTAGATCAGCAAAGTCAATTTCCCAATTTTTCTACTTACAACATAACCAAACAAACCGTTTACAACCGCGTAAACGCAGGAAACGTTTTAACTACAATACTTTTGTTAGCAATGTTCCAAGAATTCTAAAACTGTCTTTGGTTTTTTCCTAGCATAAAAACTCACTGACTTCTATTCTTTTGAATGTTGAAAATAAGAGTCTTTTGTAATAAGGCATAAATGAATTTTCATCTTAAACGAGCTAACTGGTCGCACTCCGATGTAAGCTAATTAGGAGAGAACGAGCAGGCTCGAGGTGATGATTACATCAGGTGACGATCGGGGAGGACTTAACTGCGACGTGAGCCACCAGTGGACACGGAAAGAATTTTCACAATGCTGCTGATCGACCAGTAGTCACAAACTCAATTTTCATCAATACTTGATCAAAGCTAAATGAAGGCACGATCCAGTTAATGTTTGCTATTTGCAACATTTCTTAATACAATTAACTTTAAGTTTGAGTTTACTATTAGACTTCAGTTATACCTGCCGCAGTCAAATTGTTAAAAGAAATGAACACAGACCACAAAAATATGACTGCATTGTGATATTCCCACCACGTCAATTCAAAGCTCTTGAAAGCCTGTCAAATTTAATGCAAAACTCCAGTTGAATGAGATATTAATTATCGGTTCAAGATCTCCTATGGGAGTTGGGAATGTAAATAAATTTTATAATAAATAATTCGCAAAAATAAAAATAGGAATGGTTTAAACTAACACAGAACAGCTGGCGCGTTTAAATTTAATTCATTGAAACATTCAATTAAAAATTAGGATCAACTTATCAACTTTGACGTCACGCCAAGAATTCAAAGAGACAAAAATGCTGAACAACTTTAGGCAAGACGAGACATTCGCCAAAACAACAACAGACAACATCGGAAAGTAAATAATGTTACGCGCCTGGAATATTCTGCATATTCAAGCGCAGACTCGACCGATAAGACGAGCATGGCATCTGATCCAAAGAACAAAGTCATGCTTTGTGAAGCCACATTATCTTGACTGAAATATGCATATCTCACCAGGCCTAACCTTGCTATCGAATGACTCTGAAGTAGAGCTTATTTTATTTCCAGAAAAACGTATAAATAATTATTCCCCTGGACATTTCAAGCCATACGACAATTTGACGAAAATATTATCTTGGACTTGCGTGGCCAACGTGTTAAGATTCCGGTCTAGCACGCTGGTCATCATCTGGAACAATCAGCTTTACAGAACAGCAAATAGAAAACTGATTTCCAATTATCCACTATATAACTATCCATTATATTATAATACACAGTTGTTACTTGCTTGGTTGGTGCGTGTGTCTGTGACGCTCATAAGGTTGTCCAATAACGGTATCTGTGATACGAGTTTCACCAGTGTACATGTACGAGAATATTTTAATCGCGGGTACTATTGGGATGGATATATTTGTTGGGCATCCACATCTGCAAGATTTATTCAAGAAAAATATTGAATACCGTTATTTTTGCCAAACTTTTTACACCACTCAATAACATAACTAACAACTCACAACAATAACGACTTTGCACTGCACCCGCACCAGCCAACACAGTTTTCGTGTAAAGCTCATTTCAAATATCAGCTAAAATCAAACCCGGCTCTTCCAAACCTAATTTCTGATCTGCGCTGCGATATCCTAGACGCTGCATCTTCGAGCCGACGCTTGTTTCTTTTTCTGGCAATTGTCAGAAAATAATGGCCATCACTGGCATGAACCGCCGATACGTTGCGGAGAAAACATAAGCGGAGGTCAGTTTGTGCGGACAAAAAATAGGATATTTGAGGAGGCTGAGAAAGTGTATAGGCTGTGAGATGATGTTGTGTTGTGATAGGCCTATACGAGTGGTGGTTGTACGAGTGGTGGCAGTGCGAGTGGTGGCAGTGCGAGTGGCATTCACACGAGTGACAATTCGAGGGGCATCACACAAGTGGCAATTCGATTGGCATTCACACAAGGGGCAATTCTAGGGGTATGCACGCGTGTGGCAGTCTCACATCTCATGAGTGGCAGTCATATGATTAGCAGTACGATTGATAGTACGAGTGGCAGATGCCCATTAAATGCCATCAAAATTAACGTCACCAACAATGTTGATGACGTCAGACACCCACATTTACCATGGTAAACTCGAGCAGATATTCCTAGGCTTACCTCGGCGCTATCGCCCCATAGTGTAACAATTTAATCTTAGCTTTGAATTAGAGTGTAATATTGCCTTGTATTCACACGAGATTAGCAAAAATTAGCAAATGCGATTGTGGAGTTTCAATAAAAATTTATTTTGCAGATCATGCTGAACATGCCTGGTTACATATTAGTTACTATCAAAGTCACTTATTTTCAGAAATAGTTATTGTCAGTAACTATCAGATCCTGATAATCATCTCAATTGCCACTATCTGATGTATCAGTAAAACTCGCAATTCATCACAATTTTTACATCAGCAACTGTGAAAAAAATTAAAATCGGGTTTGCTATAGGAGCAGGGGGGCAAAAAAAGGCTCAATTGCGATGAAATTTTTCAATGCTGGAATGAGTTCAAAATTTTCGAGCACCTTAGGAGTTTGTGTATTTGTGAGCCTGAAAAATTTTTTGAAGTCCTTGCAAGTTTCTTCTGCGTCTTTTTTGCTGCAAGTTTTCATTGTGTCCAATAAGTGAATTACGTATTTCTAGGGGAATTGTGTCATGTGTTGCATGGCGGTGTAACACGGTCCGTCAATAAAATAAATATAAAAATGTAAAAAAATAAAATAAAATGATCCATGTTTTGGTGGAGTCAAATGCTTATTTTCAAATGTCGTACTGCCGTTTTTTAACATCACACCTGGAAAAGAGAAAACTTTATCCTCCTGTGTAAAATAATCCACAGTTAGTTTCTTGCATGGTTCGTCCATTGCTAGTCCCCCTCTGTAAACTGGATACCTCAACACTACATAATGCCTCCAAATATCCAATTATCCCCGACAAATTCGGCATGCGAGCACGACGAGGCTATCCTAATACAATCGTAATTGTAATACAGTAAGTTCAGTTCTAGGCTGCGTAATACAATGTACAGAGAAATCTGATTTACTGTACAAAGAAATAGCATTTAGAAATATCATTGCGATCATGCCTTTTTTGCCAACCAGCGCTTACACCAAATTTGGTTTTGATTTTTTTTCGTTTTTTGCAACGAGTTACTGCTGAGTAAATTTGCAGTAACTCGATTTGCAAAACTTAATTGAAGCTAAGGATCACAAACACTTAATTAAAACTGGAGATCATAAACAATGAAAGCTAAATATCATCCTCACTTAATGAAACCTAACTGAAGGCATGATCCAGTAAATGTTTGCTAGTTTCAAAATTTCTAACAACAATTCACGTTAAATTTGAGTTGGATATTGAGTTTCACTTTTACCCATTGCGGTCAAAGTGTGAATCAGTGTCTTCGCTGTGTTCACTGATCCAACATGAAGGCATTTTGAAAGAAATTCTGGTGCTGCTATAGCGTGAGGTCTACCACACTATAGCATGAGATCTACCTCTAGCTAGCACTATAGCGTGGGGTCTACCACACTATAGCATGAGATCTGCCTCTAGCTAGCACTATAGCGTGGGGTCTACCACACTATAGCATGAGATCTGCCTCTAGCTAGCACTATAGCGTGGGGTCTACCACACTATAGCATGAGATCTACCTCTAGCTAGCACTATAGCGTGAGATCTACCACACTATAGCATGAGATCTACTTCTAGCTAGTACTATGGCATGAGCTCAGATTACTAATGGATATTACTTACTTCCAAACATTTAATTTAGCGATGAACACTTAATTTGTACATCTCAAACTGTACCTGGGTAGGGGATATATAGCGTAGACCTCAGGCTATAGTAGCATCTCAGCTAGTCAATTTGTTTCGACTTTTCTCCTCATTGAACAAAAAATTAACAAAATCTTCTTTGTAAACAAAAGATCTGGTGAAATGACGTGCAAGATCTGCTCGGCATTACGACACAATGTACTCAGTACAACAGTTACTGACTTGTACGCACGGAGGTACAAGAGCGATAAACACACCAGAAAACGGTTGTTTGGCCCGTGGAGTTCCTGCAAAAACATCCAGCGTCAACTTAGGAGGAAAACATATGCATTCTTTAGGAATTACATGAATAATAAAAAGGCAACAGGTAAAGGCAGCGACTGTTATGACTGCAAACGATGTTTTGGGGTGCTGGAAAATACACTCTTCCCAACTGAGCTGAAATGTGACATAGAGGAGACAAAAGAAAGAAAAACTGTTTATTCTAAAAAAGTTGATACGTGAGATTCTTTTCAACACATTGGATTTTTAAACATTTCCTAATATAAAGGTCCTTAATTGAGAGACAAACCATACGAGGCATACTATAGCCGTGTCGGGGCTAATTGTGTTATTGAGAGAAACAGTCAAAATATTATCTCTTGGATATTTTATACACAAAGAAATGGCTGGCAACATATATTGTAAAGAATTTGAATATTTCTAGAGAATCCTTCGAAATTCCTTCGATTTAAGCTGAAACGAGCGAAGGAAAAACAAAAAACCCTGTACCGAAACAGACTAAGAAACGTTCCAATGAGTGGAAGAAGATTAGATGTTAGTTTAAGCCTCCCTAACCACAAGAAAGCTTTCCAAAGAGAGCAAGGAGGCAGATATCATGCATTACGTATGGAGTTAAGAGAACGCGGAATCTGTGCACAAGGTGCATAAAAACAGTGAGTTGAGAAAAAAGTAAAAAGTTTATGAAACAAGATAAAAGTTAAAGAAGAAAGTAGTAGGTGCTGAAAAACAGGACAACAGTGAACTGAAGAAGATGGTTCACAACGAAAGAAAAAAACAATTCTATTTCAGTAAAAAAGGCAGTCGTCCCTAATCTTTAGCTCGCATATTCCCCCCGGGAGATGAGTGGGAGAAGAGTGAAAAAACGTAACTACTAAGAAAAACTGATCACCTGCGCTACTTTCTCAACAAAAGATCTGGCTAATTGGCAGGCAAGATTTATTTGGTATTACAACAGTTTTGTTCTTTTTTACGAGATAAAAATCGGGGAAGCGAGAGAGTTTTTAACTCTTCTAGGACAAAAATGAAGAAAAGACGAAATCAATTGACTAGCGGAAGTTTCTTGCAGAAATGAAAGTTGTTCCAAGGGAACTAGTTAAATTTCTTGAAAAGAAAGAAAAAGGTTAATATCGAAGCCGCAGTGTTTTAAAATTCGACTTATTCAAACTTGAATGAATATGGATTTTTCAATATCAAAAGAAAATGTTGCAAACCCTCAGTGGCCAGCAACTTAACAACAAAGTAAATCAAAATCTGAAAGTGCACACTGCACAGCTTGTGGATTTTTCACTGCTTGTTTCTTTTGATGCTGTGAAAGTAAGCGCAGCAACAGATTTAGTACATTCATTTATTGAGATTGGTAGCAACCTTGCATTTTTTCTTATTCAACGTAAAATTTTACACACAATTCTCTTTTCGAACTACGAATTAAATAAGTACGTGTTTTTCTGTGATTTTCTGAAGATTGAATGAAAAGTTCATCCCTTTTGTCTACATAATTCAGTTTATACATGCAAAAACTTGTAGCGATATATCACAGACAAGCTGAGTTTCACGGTGCCACTGCTGGTGCCGCGATGTGATTGATTGGCCACCATGTGAGCAAATAGATCACACAATGTGGCACCTCGCGTCAAAATAAGATACGAGCTTAAGGTTTATAAAAATGAAATTAAAAAAAATACATTTTAAAGTAAATAAAGTTAAAATATGATAGAGCTTAACGTGAATTAAAATGAAATGAGACAGAGTTTCAAACAAGTAAATTCTATCATTTCGTTTACAGTCATTGTGGAAGGTACAGCAACTGATGTAGACGATGGATTCGGTGCATCGAATTATTAGAGCATACCGAGCTATTAAACAAATATATCTTTGTAATATAATTCCAGTCAGCGCGTCGAATCCATTGTAATAATTTGGAGGACTTCACATAATTTTTTTTTCGCGACGATCACACTAATTTTTTGACATGCTAGTTCATTGGAACTTTGTTTTTTACATGGAAATATAGCCCTACACAATACACACTGACCTTCTCTGCAATTCACCAACACATAAAAATCAGTTTCTTCGCATCTTGCGCACGAATTTTTTCGTCAAAAATGTTATGGACGACTTAGCCTCGTCTTGTTCGTAAAATTTATCAAGTTAAGCTTGATCGTAAAAATCCTTAAATTCGTCTTGACCATAAAATTCTTGATCAAAACATTCATCATATTTGTTTGACCTTAAAATTCATCGAATTAATCTAGACCATAAATTCTTAACCATAAAATTCATTGAATTTCATCTCGCCATAACCTCGCCATATAGTTATACGCATTTGTAGGTAATTTCCGAATCTGCGGCTGCACCAAATTTTTGATATTTTGATTTGTACGTGAAATAATGCGTCACAAACTCAGAGTAACCAAGCAATCGCGGCCAAATCTCATGGTTAGCATTGCAAGTGTCTGCCCCCGTGTGTTGGGGTTGACTTCGTGTGGTGTAACCTTTAGGTTCAGGGCCTCAGGTATGGTAGGGTTAAGGCCGGGTTAGGTTAAGGGCCTCAGGTATGGCAGGGTTAAGGGCGGGTTAGGTTCAGGGCCTCAGGTATGGTAGGGTTAAGGCCGGGTTAGGTTCAGGGCCTCAGGTATGGTAGGGTTAAGGCCGGGT